>BJCO01000127.1:0-33789 GCA_018326465.1 Flaveria floridana | reverse complement strand
TACATTAAGGTCTTTGTCTGTAACTTTCTACTTTATGTACTTTTATCCTTTTTGTATTATATTAGGATGTGAGCTATGGCATGTCATAGTCACTACTCAAAAGGCAATCTGCCTTTTGACTCTACATTGATTTTGTTGTCTTTTAATGTTCCAACTGGCTTTCCAAGTGTGGCCGGTTGTAGGGTGTAGTATAAAGTATCTCAATGTCTTGTAACTTATTTCTTATGCATTGTAACTCTTGTAAGAGAACTTGAGATTAATATACATCATTCTTGAAAACCCTATATATATTGTTCTTAAGTTTTGTCTCTGTACTTACTTGTGTTCTTTGTATCTTAACTCTTAAACCCTGGTTACTTATTTGATCTGTTAAGTGCTCTAACACTCTCCTCATTATGAGACTGATTGTATTGACCATTCCTTAACCGGTCCTGCAATTGGTATCAGAGCGTTCCAGGCTCTTGATTTTTAAGATCTCACCATCTAAAATCTCCTCAGCTCTCACAAGACACTTAACATCTCAAATGGCAGCATCCAAGGCTGATATGGAAACCGGTACCATGGTAAAGTCCCCACTGATCACTCCTGATGATTTTGATACTTGGTGCCTAAGAATGGAAGGCTTCATCAAGTCACAAGATAGCTGCATGTGGAAGTTTGTTACTGAAGGACCTTACATTCCAGGCACCTCTTCAGCTGCTGCTGGAGGTGGCATGATTCCAAAGGAGGTGGCTGACTATTCTGAAGAAAATAGAAAAAGAATAGATATAGAGCAGAAAGCCATGACTGCCCTCCAAACTGTTCTTCCAAATGCCATCTATAGAGGCTTCAAGAAGTGCAAAACTGCCAAGCAGCTCTGGGATGCACTGAAGCTGAGGTATGAAGGTTCTTCTCATGCAAAAGAAAACAAAAAGGATCTTCTGAAGCAGCAGTTTGAGAACTTCACCTTCAAAGAAGGTGAAACCATGACTCAACAATACTTCATGTATGTTGAGATTGTGGATATTCTAATGGATGTTGGAGTAGAATTGGAGAATACGGATATTGTGAGAAAGTTCATGTCCTCTTTTCCTAGACAATGGCCACACTATTGTGTGGTCACTAAGAGGACTAAAATTCTCAAGACCTTCACTCTCACTGAGTTGTATGGCATACTCAATGGTTACCAGATGGAGATGAACATGCAAAATCCATCTGGCAACTCTAGCAATCAATGGAGTTCTACCCTTCATGTGGTTAAAAGGGATTGCAGAGAACCACAACACCATTTCATCTTTTATCCTGACAATTCACCTAAGGTCCCTTTCATCACCTTCCCGACACCAAAGTAGAGCTACATCCAATGAAGCCCATTCCAAGAGACAAGCTCATCACATGCCTTTGTGTCACATGATGAAAGCATAGGCAACTTTCTGTTCACCCTTGAAGACTTGGACTGCATCCATCCAGATGACCTAGAGTATATGGAGATAGTTCAACAAATGGCTCTTCTCACTCATAGAGCCAAGAAGTTTTATAAGAGGACAGGGATAAAGTTTCCAAGCAATGTATCCAGTGGAAAGTTTAGGCTGGATAAAAGCAAAGTGAAGTGTTATAACTGTAACCAAATGGGACACTTTGCTATGGAGTGCAATGCATCCAGGACAAATGGTGGCCAAGCACAACCCAAGCCAAACTACACTGAGGGAGCTTCACACACTGAGAAGCCCAAGAAGTAAGTTGCAGTTGCTGTTGAAAAAGGAGTGTTGGAATATTTAAAGATGATACTTACCAAAACCTAAGTGCCAAATCTCATGATGATTACCAAAACCGGCACGGTGAAAATATGCTAAAGATATGATCAAAAAGAAGAAAATTGACCAAAGTCAAACTTGGTCAAACTTGGTCAACCGTGGCCAAAGTCAACAGTCAACATCAGCGATCGTCCCGATGACGTCAGCACCCGCAGTCAAGCATCAGCAACAAAGAATTTATTTGACTTAGAACTCTATTTGTGTAATCATTTTATGCTTAAATGTAATATTTCTTTTTATTGTAAGAGTATAAATGACTACACTTAGTCATTTATACTCCATAGATAGATGAAATAATAGATGAAAAAGTGAATAGAGCTTTAGAGAGAAAACACACACTTAAGGTGTAATCACTAAGAATCAGAGGATTCAAGGTTGAGTGTGTGTGAGAAAGTGTTCTTGCAAACTCCTTTGAATTCCTCTAACATTGAGTGAATTCAGGGTTGAGTGTGTGTGAGATAGTTTTCTCACAAACTCCCTTGTAATCCTCTTGGATAAAACATATGAATGAATGAAATATTTCTAAATTTGTGTTCTTGATTATTCATCATTCATTCATCATCAGACATGTTCATATCTTTCACATAAAGATCATCATGAAATCATCAACGGATCTGTGAGATTCCGCATCACAGATCTGATAAACGGCAACAATACGATTGCAATATTCGATCCGTATATCGATTTTCATAAGGAGGCTTTGACTGGAGCTTCCAGGTAGAAGCTGTGTCTCTAAACCAAGCACTGATGGCAAATTTGGATGAAGCCAAGGTATTGGAACATCTTTGTACCGCATAATGCATTGCTAAAGTAAATAGATACAAGTCCTATAACTTAGAAATGAGATCGGATCTTGAGTCTTTGAACATATTAAAATCTGATTTTAAAAGAGCTGAAAATGAGTATAAGTTACAAAATAGAAGAATTAAAGAAAACTATTTCTACTCTTAAACATGAGCATACCAATTACAAGACTCAAATCAAAGATCTCATTACTAAGTTAACTGAGTGCCAGGCTGAGCTAGTGATCAGCAAAGACAAGGAAGAGAAGCATGTTCTTGAAGAAAAGACCTTCAAGAACATCATATCCTCATCCCTATAGTCCAAAGTATGTTATCAGAACAAACAGGGACTAGGATCTACTGAGATATCTCCTCCACACACTCTATTGTCTATAAGATCTCCAAGGTGTGGAACTAGTAAAGATGAGATGCCATCCATAGATCCTAGTGATGAAGAGGATGAAGACGATGTAGTGAAGGACAGATCTTGGAAGAGTGAGGAAGATCATCCTAACAAGGGTCACTACACTCCTGAGGAGAGGAAGAAGTCCAAGATAACTAAGTCAAAGAGGAAGAACTTGATCCGATCAGCAAAGAGAAGATCAAAGAGAGCTCAGAAGATCAAGGCCATTTTAACTCCAAGCAGAAAGAAGTCTTTATCTCTACAGGTTTTGAAGTGGTAAAGACTAAGGACATAACTTTGAACTCTAGTACCAAGAGTTCAAGTACATGTTCAACTCATCCCTGTGAAGGAATGAAGACTGATCAGCTATGTAACACTGCTACACAACATGAACCATCTACCTCCAAAGGCAAGCTTCACCTTAGGAGGCCGGCCACAACATATTCAAAGATGGAGATGGATATGGAAAGTGATCAAACTTAGTTTCTATTCACAAGAAGACTCTCAGAAGAAAGCAATTTGACCGCATTATGTGTGGCAGTACTTCTCATTTGGCTAAGGATTGCATCTACAATCCCAAAAGTACTGTCAACATAACAAAGAAGAAGACTTCTGAGAAGAACAAGAAGAAGAAAGCTTCAGAAGAAATCAGTGTTTATTTCGGAAGCTCCAAAATGAAAATGAAGACAAATGAAAAATTGTATTCGTAAGAACATTTGGTCTCGGAAGAAAGGAATGCTTCCGAAGCACTTAAGCTTGCTGTAGTGAAAGCAAGATCTTCCAAAGGGTCAGTTTCCTAAACTTCTAAAGTTATAAAAACTTCTGAAGCTTTGAAGGTCAATTCTAATCTTCCAAAGATGGTGTGGAATGTAAAGGAAGACCATGTGACTGAAAATTCTTCATTTACAACAGCAAGTGATCCTCATAGTCTCAGTATAGGATCAATCACTGTTGCATTGTCTTCAGTTGATTTTGAAGAGCCTAAGATCAATGAGGCTTGGGTTTCCAAATATAACTAGTTCTCTTTTTATTGTGCAGGAACAACTGAAGACCAAAAGAAATGCATGGATCATTGATAGTGGTTGTTCCAGGCACATGACAGGAAATGGCTCCTTGCTTCAGAATTTTGAGAAAATTGATGGAGGACCAGTTTTTTTTGGAGGAGATGCTGGTGGTTACATTACTAAAAGAGGCAGGGTCATAAATGGTAAGCTCAGCATTGAGAATGTAAACTTTGTTAAGGAGCTTGGGTACAATTTACTGAGTGTATCCTAACTTTGTGACTAGAGACATAACATGCTCTTTACTGAGCATGAGTGCATTGTTCTCAATCCCTGGGTGGTCATTCCTCAGGAGCATATCCTTCTTAGAGCACCCTAGAAAGGGAACATGTATAAGATTGATTTGCAGGAAACATCCCCCTCAGGAGAAGTTTCTTGCTTTCTCTCTAAGGCCAATAGTGATGAGTATTTCCTTTGGCATAAAAGGATGTGCCATGTAAACTCTAAGAACATAAACAAACTAATTAAGAATGATTTGGTAACTGGAATGCTAAAGAAAGAGTTTAGAAGTGATGATCACTGTGTTGCATGCCTGAAAGGGAAACAAAATTTGGTGTCTCATAAGCCAAAGGTAAAGAACTCTATCACTACTCCCCTTTACTTATTACACATGGATCTTTTTGGCCCCACCAGTGTAATGAGTTTAGGAAGGACCTGATATTATTTGGTGATCACAGATTATTTCACAAGATTCACTTGGGTTTTCTTCCTTAGAACTAAGGATGAAGCTCCTGAGATTTTTAAGAATTTCATTTTGAAAGTTAAGAATCAAATTGATCACAAGGTCAAGACCATAAGATATGATCAAGGAACTGAATTTAAGAACCAAATCCTTGACCCATTTAGTGATGAAAAATGTATTACAAGACAATATAGTGCTCCCAGGACTCCTCAGCAAAACGGAGTTGTTGAGAGAAGAAACAGGACACTTATTGAAGCTGCAAGAACCATGTTGTCTGACTCTAAATTGCCTATTACCTTTTGGACAGAGGCAGTCAATTCTGCCTGCTATGTGCAAAACAGAGTTTTAGTAGTTAAGACTCATGGTAAGACTCCTTATGAACTATGGCACAAAAGAAGACCTTTCAATGGTTTTATCTGGTCATTTGGATGTCCATGCACTATCTTGAATACAACTTTGAACTCATGCACCATATTGGATACTCCTCTCAAGCTAAGGGTTATAGAGTATACAATCTCAGAACTAGAGTAGTTGAACTCATGCACCATCTTGGATACTCCTCAGAACTGTGTGAAAGGTTCTGGTCCTGATTGGCTATTTGATATTGATTTAGTTACTAATAGTTTTAACAAATCTTATGAAGATGTTTTAGGGTCAATATGTAACACGTCAACAGAAGATCCTGACCCAAGATTTGAGCTGAGAAGACGAAGACAGACTACATCTTCAGCTCCAGTGGTAACTAACCCTGCAAGTGAAGTTCCTATCAGCATAACAATGAGAAATCATGCTGATACATCTCAAGTGCCTGAAAATTCCAGCTTAGATGTACAAAACACAGATGCAGGAACTTCAAATGTAGGAGGCAATGGTAGTGGTGATATTGATCAAGAATTTCTTGATGCTGTTAACCACTCCATTAGGATCCACAATTTACACCCCACCACAAACCTCATCGGAGATACTGACAAGGGGGTAAGAACAAGAGGACAAACTCATAACAAAAATGTTTGTCTACACTCTTGTTTCTTGTCCTAGATAGAGCCAAAGAAAGTTTATGAGGCTTTGAAGGATGGAAGTTAGGTTGAAGCAATGCAAGAGGAGCTGCGTCAATTTAAAAGACAAAAGGTTTGGAACCTATGTCCTCTTCCTCATGGGAAGACTATCATAGGTACCAAATGGGTGTTTAGAAATAAGAAAGATGATACAAGACTTGTCATTAAGAGCAAGGCAAGATTGGTTGGTCAAGGGTATACACATGAAGAATGAATTGATTACACTGATATTTTTGCTCCTGTAGAAAGACTTGAAGCTGTTAGGATATTTCTGGCATTTGCTGTGTCCAGAGAATTAAAGGTCTACCAACTTGATGTTAAGTGTGCATTTTTATATAAGGTGATAGATGAAGAGGTGTATGTCAAACAACCACCTGGATTTGCAGACCTAGATCATCCAGATTATGTTTGCAATCTTGATAAAGTTCTTTATGGGTTGCAAGAAGCTCCAAGGAAGTAGTATGAGACACTATCTTAGTATCTCTGTCAACATGGATACAAGAGGGGTACTATACATGGAACTCTCTTCATCAAAGGAACATGAAATGACTTAATACTGGTTCAAGTATATGTAGATGACATTATCTTTGGGTCAACTAATCCAGAGCTCTGCAAAGACTTTGAGAAGCTGATGAAGAATAGATTTGAAATGAGTGCCATGGGAGAACTCAATTTCTTTCTAGGAATTCAAGTGAAGCAAGTTGACAATGGCATCTTCATAAGTCAGTCAAAGTATGTACAAGACATACTTACAAGATTCAACATGACTGAATGTAAGGTGGCAAAGACAACTATAGCTAGAAACCACTCCCTTGGACCTGATCTTGAGGGGGAGTGTGTAGATGAACATCTTTACAGGGCAAT
Source organism: Flaveria floridana (assembly GCA_018326465.1). Classification (NCBI taxonomy): domain Eukaryota; kingdom Viridiplantae; phylum Streptophyta; class Magnoliopsida; order Asterales; family Asteraceae; genus Flaveria; species Flaveria floridana. Next base: position 27,149 of record BJCO01000127.1, on the reverse strand, counting down.
GATTGGGTATCTTATGTATCTTACAACCAGCAGGCCTGATATTATGTTTGCTACATGTATATGTACAAGATATCAAGCCATCCCCAAGATGTCACACCTGGTTGCTGTCAAAAGAATTCTTAGATATCTCAAAGGTGATCCTAAGCTAGGCCTTTGGTATCCAAAGAACTCTAACTTTAATCTGTATGCTTATACATATATTGACTATGGTGGTTGCAACATGACTGCAAAGTCCACATCTGAGGGATGTCAATTCTTTGATAGAAGGATAGTCTCATGGCAATGTAAGAAACAATCCTATGTATCTGCATGAACTGCTGAGGCTGAATGCATTGCTGCTGCAAGCTACTGTGCTCAAGTACTTTGGATTCAAAATCATATGCTGGACTATGGATACAACTTTAAAGAGACTCCCATCCATATAGACAACAACAGTGCCATCTCTATCACAGAGAATCCTGTGCAACACTCAAGGACAAAGAATATCAATATCAGGTATCATCTAATTAGAGATAATTATGAAAAGGGATTGTTAAAACTAATCAAGGTTGACATAAATGAACAATATGCTGATTTGTTCACAAAAGCTTTTAATGAACAAAGATTTAAATATCTTATATCAGCTGTTGGGATGATTAACCTTGAATATATTTTCTTAAAACTTAATCTATAATATTTCTAAAAGGAAGGGTGTGTCCTAAGTTGTCTAAATTAATCACCTACATAAGCCCAATTTATCTTGGGAGATTTTTAAAATGATGTTCCTTAGCATTTTGAAAAATTACCAAGTGTCTTTCCCTTCGAAAGATATTAACATTGCCTTCGAAAGAATTTTAAGTCTTCAAAACACATAACTGCTTAAAGAAAATTTAGCTTCAGAAGAAATTTCATATTTCTTCCGAAGCCAAAATATGCTTCTAACTACTTATGTGTATTTCAAGAATAAATTTCTTTCGAAAGCAATTTCTTCCGAGACTAAATACTCTTCGGAAGAAAATTTGCCTAAGTAAATTTTCTTCCGAAGCCATTTTCACTAAGCTTAGGAATAACTTCTGAAGACAAATTACCTTCGTAAGAAATCTCAACTTCCATGAAAACTATCTTTTGGGCACTTTTTCAGTGGTGGGACCGACATTCGGAATTCAAGGTTTAGCCTTTTGGGCACTTTACAAAACATGCACTTATTTAGTCTCCAAGGTTAGTCACTTGGAATCTCAAGTGACTACCTTACAAAGAAGGGTCAATAATCAACAACTTGAGATTTCTGATCACAAGGAACAACTAGTTAGGAGACCCTTCAGAAGGATTCAACCAGGATCATAAGAACCCGAGGATACAAGTAGGTAATGCTACCAAAAAAGGGGAGGGAGTTGTTACAATCACAGAACCTGGGAGTCAGTCTCAGAGTATGGACATTGAGGACTCACCAACCTCATTTGCAATAGTCCAGACTCAGCAACCTCCTCAAATTCACATAGATGTAGACTCACTTATCCGGAGTTTATTTGAGGATCCTATACCAAGGCAATGTCATACCCACCTTTTGGGGCTACAAATGAAATATATGGGTGGAGGTATGATGCTAAAAGAAGAGCCCTCATAGTGCAAAAAGTTCAAGGATAACAAGAGGTCTTCAATTTTCAGACCTTGAACTACTATGACAGCCTTTCTCTAATCAATATGCCACTTGCCAACCCAAATCAAAACAGGCAAGCTGACTATTGGCTGAGAGAATTCAAGACAGGATCATGGAAGAACTCAGACATAGAAGAATACAATTATAAGTAGGCAATATCATTAGTCAACTGAATGTTAAGGTAGACCCTAAGATTAGCTTCGAAGGGGAATCCTTGACTGAAGGCCTAGTGACTGAACATGTGAGCATTGTCACAGATTCAAGCACTTCAATAACATCCTGTTACATCAGTGAGGCACCAATTGGTGAAGGTGTTTCACAACCTCTCTCTTGCCAGAGCCTGACTACTGAATCAGGTAATAAAGGCCAAATCTCTCTCCACCCCGAGTCACTAAGGCCTGTGAGTGATAAAGGGAAAAGGAAATTGACTCCTGAGGAGATTGAGGAGGAGAAAGAGAGAGGAGGAGGAAGGTAAGGGGAAAGAGTTTAGCTGGCTCCTCAGGCTTCATGAAAGCTGCAATTAGGACAACCCCAGGCCAAACACTCAAAATAATAAGTTAAGGGATGCCAGATTGAACTATATAGGAACCATGAACTACAACATTGATGAACTCATCTCTCTTTCCTTAGAAAAGTTAAATGAACTGGCAGACTTAGGGCTAACCAAAGAGAGAAATGATGCAGAGGATGCAGAGTTGCTCCTCAGAGTCAAAGAAGAAAGAAGACAAAAGAGACTATACAAGGATGCTCCTTCTCTCTCCCCAGTTCGTGAAAGCCCTGAAAGAGAGACTGTGGCAGCTGAACTACCTCAGGTTGACAAAGAAGCTGATTGATGAAACATGATCAACTACCTGAGTGCCACAGGTCTCTACCAGGCATCTGCACTTCTTCCCTTCTCTTTTGAATACATTGAATTTGAGTATCTTAAGCAGCTTAAACTACAGTTCATAAATGAACAAAAAGCTGCTAAGAGAAAATAAGAGAAGAAGCTACAAAGTCTAGGGCCATAATCCAAAAGAGCCAAAAAAAGTCTGCTGATAGATAAAGGATGATGAGCTTCTTGAAGCTGTATGGATTCTCTGGAAGGAGGCTAGTTCCAGTGTCTCTATCCACTATGAATGAGCACATTAGGGGGATCAAGGAGAAGATTAAGAAGGGAGAGCTTGTGGACTTGTATTTTCCACCAAGCTAAGCTCCTCCTGAGGTTGAGGTTTAGGTTGAACCACAGACAACACAACCTGGACCTTCAACTGTTTCACAATCAACTTTATCTTTTGATCCGCAGTAGGATTCTACTCTCTCTCTTTCTAAACCTGTGAGGGAAGAGGACCCAAGTGAGAGGCATAACAAAATAATATGGTACTCAAGACCAGCCCTCTCAGTTAAACACTTCAAAGAGGAAGAAACTGCAAAGAAAGTAATCAAGAAGAAAACGGCATCCACTTCTATAACACCCAGAAACTTGGTCAAAAGAAAAAGGAAACAAAAGGTATATAGAAGAAAAAGAAAAGGAAATAAAGTTGAAGGGGTAAATTGTAAATAAGTATAAAACCTATTATTTTAATATATATGGGAGTATGGCTGCCCATATTAGTACATACATCTGCTGCTTTTCGACCAACAAAGGAAGACGAAGAAGAAAAGCATATTTTTTCTGGTTCTAGAGAGAGTGAGCAGCTAAACTTGATCTTGGTAAGTAAATTTTGTATAATTGGCTCGTTTTTGTTTGTGTTTTGACTAAGGAACCGAGAATAAATGTTCTTATGTGTATATATGTTCGGGTTTGTGTGTTTTAAGACATAACTACGTGTTTGAATTCTTCGAAAAGTTCAAGTTGAAGGAGTTGAGCATTTGAGCAGCTTAGGTGAGTTTCTAGACCCCGTATTTTACTTGTTTTTTTAAGATTTTGGGGCTGAAAATGCATGTAAAACATTTTTAAAACTTTTGTATGTATGACCGTATGTATATGTGCTTGTATGTTGGTATATTATGGTTGTGCATACTAAGTTAAGGCTTAGAATGGTAGTGAGAAGCTTAGAACATGTTAAGATTATGTTTGGGACTAAAAAGTATGTTAGAATTATATAAGTTTATGGTCATGCGCCCAAACAGGGCCCATGCGCCTGATATCTTTGCCTTAGAACATTTCAAGTAGGGTCATGTGCCCAAACAGGGCCCACGCACCTGAAAAATATGACTTAGAAAGTTTAAGTATATGATGATGCGCCCAAACAGTAGTCCATGCGCCTAGAAATTCCTTAGAAATTTCTAACTGAAAGCTGATGCGCCTAAATAGTTCCCATGCGCCCAAGAGGCTCATGCGCCTAAGTGTTGAAACGCCTAAGTGAGGATCATGTGCCTGCATAGTGGAGAAACACCGAAACAGTCCTCATGCGCCCAAATAGTGCTCATGCACCCAAAGACTTCAAAAAATTTCCTGAATTTTTGGAAAAACATAATTTTAGGGTTTGACCCTAGTTTGACTTATGGACTTTTTTGGCCTATTTAAGCATGAATATGTAAGGGTCTATGAATAGAATATGTATGATGTTATGATGAATGTATGATATGCATATGAGTATGAAGTGTTATCTTTTAATGATTTTCAAAACGTATATATTATATTATGATATACGTTAAGTATTATATGACTTTACGTAGTATGATGAGTGATTGAATGAACGTAAAGTATAAAGTAACGAAGTAAAAGATAACAAAGATGTAAAGTGAAACGTAATGAAAGAAAAAAAGGCTTGCAAGCAGATTGAAAGGAGGATCACAACTCTTTGAGAGTTGTCAGCTCAACTGTGTGTTTCATAGCGTGCGATTTTGGCTAACCCATGAGGGTTTACACACAGGGGATCAGTCTGGGTGACTGATCCATAGTACAAAATAGGATCCTTGTCATTTGACCCCGGAATTAATGAGGCTTTGTGCCCGGAATGATGGCTTCGGGCCACGGGCTTTATGCCAACTAGTGATGAGGCTTTGTGCCCGGAATGGTGGCTTTGGGCCACAGACTCTATGCTAATTAGTGATGAGGCTTTGCTCGGAATGTTGGCTTCGGGTCACAGGCTTTGTGCCAATTAGTGATGAGTCTTTGTGCCCAGAATGGTGGCTTCGGGCCACGGGCTTTATGCCAGATAGTAATGAGGCTTCGTGCCCGGAAATGGTGGCTTCAAGCCACGACCGGGGAAAGCTTGACAGGATCTAGAATCAGTACGAAATGAGCGAAATGATAAAGTACGAAATGAATGATAAGAAAAGATAGTGATAAAGTACGAAATGCATGATAAAGAAAGAAATAATAAAGTACAAAACGAACGATAACGACAGATACTGATAAAGTATGAAATGCAAGATAACGAAAGAAATGTAAAGTACGAAAAGAATGATAACGAAAGATAGTGATAAAGTACGAAACGCACGATAACGAAAGATAATGATAAAGTACAAAACGAATGAATAAGTGAGATAAGAAATAAAGAACAAGGTTATGCCTTGTTGTATGTACGATGAATGCTTACGTACGAAAGTAAAGAAAGTATTTTCTCGTATGAATCATATAAAGTATTTTAATACTATAAAACTAGAACTCACTTAGAAACGCTGACTTTTATGAATTTTAGTTGGCAGGTAATATTGCTGAGGATAGCACACACAGAGGCTACTCGATAGGGCAAGACTGGCATCCATTCACGCATGTTATTATTGTTGTTTTGTAATTCAATTAACGGATGTTTTCATTTGTAACTTAACAATGTTGTATTGCATAACAACAGTGATTTATTAATGAAATGAATGGGCCTTTGATGATTTATTTCCACTGCTTATTTTATGAATTATATATTATATATGAAATGATGCGATGATTGTCCAACTATGAGGTGCCCGGGAACGGGCCTTACAAGTTGGTATCAGAGCTAAAGTTAAAGTGAATTGGGTAAAATATTTTCAAAAAACTAATCTTAAACTGAGAATGGGACTAAAGGAAAGGGATGCCAGCCTGAGTAGCTACGTGGCATTAGTTACTTCTTTTTCCGAAGTTAATTGGAGTTATGTGCATGTGCTAGTTGATTATGTGCTTACAGTAGATTTAGATACTGATGTAGTCAGGATAGGAAATGTTTGGGGTGTGAAAAGTAAAGTAAGTGGCTAATCACGACTGGCCACTGTAATTAGGGACTTACTATACTTAACATAAACTGCGCTATTCCTTAAATGATTGTGTTAGTGTTCGAATCTTATAGTAATTAGAGGATGGCTGGAGGTAGATCATCTAAGGCCTCTAGGGGTGGAGTACAGGGAGGACGTGGTGCTGAACCGTATGTTACTAGGAATAAGGCTAAGACTGCTCAGAGGGCCCGTGAAGAGCCCGAGATGCATCACCAGGAAGGTGGTCATGAGAGTGCAAACTTAAGGTCCTCGGTGAATGAGGCGGTGGTGGAGGAAGTCCATCAAGTCATACAGGCGATTCTGCCGTCTGTAGTGACTGAAGTGATCAAAGTTGTAAGGGAGGATGAGAAGAAAGAGAGGAGAAGGACCACCGGAAGGGAGGAAAGGGAGCGATCGGAGACCAAGACGATTGTATCGAGTAAGGAGGAGGAGGAAGCGGTGCAGGAAACTGCACGAGGTTGTAACTATGGGGCATTTCAAAGATGCAAGCCCCTGACTTTTGATGGAAATAGAAATGCTGCTGCCGCTCACTGATGAGTGAGGGAGATGGAGGCAGTACTTGATATCAGTAAGTGCCGAGAAGATCAGAAGGTGAAGTTTGCTACACACTCATTTATGGACTCGGCCTTATGCTGGTGGGACAATATTGTCCAGGCCAAGGGTAGCAGAGCCATTAGAAAGATGAGATGGCCAAAGTTGAAGAAGCTGGTGATCGAGGAATTCTGTCCTTACCGGGAACTCGACAAGATAGAGAGGGAGTTCCAACAGCTGGAGGAAGGGACAATGACACACCAACAATACACCACCAAGTTTAATAAGATGGCAATGTTGGTTCCGAATCAGGTGACGACGGTGTCGAGGAAAATCAAGAAGTACATTCAGGGACTACCAGCTGACATCTGTAGGCATTTGATCACTGCCTGGTCGGGTACCTTTTGATCAGTGGTAGACCTGGCGGGTAGGTTATATGATGAGAGGGAGGTGGCAGTAGTCGAGGGAAAGAAGACGGGTGATGGTGTTAAAAGCTGGGGTACAAAAAGGTTCGAACATGGTGGTTTCACTCCAAACGACAAACAGAGGAAAGTGGAAGACCGTAGGGTGGTGTCATCTAGTTCGGGAATAAAGAAGTGTAATAAATGTGGGAAAGAGCACTCTGGTGAGTGTAAATAGGGATTGAGTGTATGCTTCAAGCGTGGAAAGCCCGGTCATGTGGCAAAGATGTGTGGAGCTATACGATGTTATTACTATGGCTAGGAGGGCCATGTGAGCAGGGACTATAAGAAGCCACAAGCCGAAAGTTCTAGGATGAAAAAGAAGCTAGAGGAAGGAGGGCAGATGGAAACTGCTAGAACATTCACGATGACGCGGGAGGAGTCCAGGGTAGACCCCGATGTCATGTCAGGTATGTTTCTAGTAAACCAAATTTGTGCCTCTGTATTATTTGATTCTGGAGCTAGTAGGAGTTTTATTTCTACTGCTTTCTATGGTAAGTTGTCTGTTGGTAGTAGAAGTATTAATGAGCCATTCAATGTAGAAACTGCTATTGGTAAGTCCACTAGAATTACTAATATGATAGAGGACTGTGCCATAGAACTAGAAGGTCTATAGGTTTTCTGCTAAATTACATGTGATGCCCCTAGGCAGATTCGATGTAGTACTAGGGATGGATTGGTTAGCAGGCTATGAGGCAAACATCGTGTGCCGCAAGAAGATGATTCGATTAGTTGCGCCTATGTAAGTTCAGTGATGATTTACGGTGATCACGTTACTACAGTTCCGAAGGTGATTTCGATGGCGGTGGTAGGGAAGTACATGAGGCAAGGATGCAGTGAATAGCTGGATTACATAAAAGATATGGATGCGTCAGTACCACAATTGTCTGATGTGCCAGTGGTATGCGACTTTCCGAACATGTTCCTAGAAGACTTGCCAGGTGTGCCACCGGATCGTGAGATTGAGTTTCAAATTGATCTGATACCCGGTACTTAACCCTTTGCCAGGGCACCGTATCGATTAGCTTTTACCAAGATGAAAGAACTAATGGCTCAACTGCAGGAGCTGATAGATAAAGGGTTTATCCGGCCAAGCATCTCTCCTTGGGGTGCTCCGGTATTGTTTGTGAAGAAGAAGGACGGTAGTATGCGGATGTGCATCGACTACCGAGAGCTGAATAAGCTGACGATGAAGAATCGGTGTCCACTACCGAGGATTGATGACTTGTTTGACCAGCTCTAGGGCGCCAGTTGGTTCTCGAGGGTAGATCTTCGATCTGGTTACCATCAGTTGAAGGTGAAGGAGCGAGATATTCCTAAGACAGCTTTTCGCACGTGTTATGGACACTAGAAGTTTCTTGTTATGTCTTTCGGAATAAGTAACGCGCCAGCTGCCTTTATGGATTTGATGAACCGAGTGTGTCGGCCAATGTTAGATAAATTAGTGATTGTGTTTATTGATGATATCCTAATTTATTCGAAAAGTGAGGAAGAACATGCCGGCCATATACGCGAAGTATTGAAGACACTTTGAAGAGAAAAGTTGTATGCTAAATTCTCTAAGTGTGCTTTTTGGTTGAGCGAGGTTTAATTTTAGGTCACGTGGTAAATGATAAAGGAATCATGATGGACCCGGCAAAGGTTGAGGCAGTGATGCAATGGAAGTCTCTAAAGACGCCATCCAAGATTTACAGTTTCTTGGGTTTGGCGGGTTATTACAGGAGATTCATCCAAGGCTTTTCTTAGATAACCTCACCTTTGACTAAGTTGAATCGTAAGGATGTGAAGTTTGTGTGGGGTCAAACGCAAGAGGGTGCTTTCGAGGAGTTGAAGGCGAGATTGACTCAAGTTCCTATCCTGATGTTACCCGAAGGGAGTGAGGACTTAGTGGTATATTTAGATGCTTCTTATTTGGGACTAGGTTGCGTGTTGATGTAACGTGGAAGGGTAATAGCCTACGCATCCCGATAGCTAAAAACCCATGAACTCAATTATCCCACCCATGATTTGGAGTTAGCAGCTGTGGTCTTTGCGTTGAAGATTTGGAGGCGCTACTTATACGGGACGAAGTGCACCATCTTCACGGACCACAAGAGCGTAAAGTATTTCTTTGAGCAAAAGGATCTCAACATGAGACAGAGGAGATGGTTAGAGCTTATCAAAGATTACGACTATGAGATCCATTATCATCCGGGTAAGGCCAATGTTGTGGCCGATGCCCTTAGCCGAAAAGAGAGACCCGAGCTAATTTGGGTGAAGTCCTATAAGTTGGTTATGACCTCGGACATGATGACGCAAGTCAAAGGATTTCAAGATGAGGCGTTGAAAGAAGACCGCCTTAACTCTGAAAGGATGAGAGGTCTAGTCACGGAATTGGGAGGAAATACTCACGGGGTGAGAACCCGCTTCGGGCGGATGTGGATTCCCTAATACAGAGATCTAAGGGGACGAATTATGGATGAGGCTTATAAGACTCGATACTCCATTCATCCAGGTGCCACCAAGATGTATCAAGACATGAAGAAGGACTACTGGTGGCCGGGTATGAAACGTGACGTGGCGGAGTATATGAGTAAGCGCCTTACTTGTCTACAAGTGAAGGCGGAACATCAAAAACCATACGCGAAGATCCAACCGTTGGATATGCCCGAGTGGAAGTGGGAGCACATCACCATGGACTTTATTACTAAACTACCTCATACGGCGAGGGGGTATGATACCATATGGGTGATAGTTGATCGTCTAACCAAGAGTGCTCACTTCTTACCGATCCGTAAGACGTATTCATCCGACAGACTGGCGGATCTGTTCATCAAGGAGATTGTAGCTCATCATGGTGTGCGTGTGTCTATCGTGTCGGATCGTGACACCCGATTTACATCAAAGTTTTGGAAGAGATTCCATGATACAATGGGGACGAGGCTACATATTAGCACGGCTTATCATCCTCAGACAGATGGTCAGTCTGAGAGGACGATTCAGAAGCTCGAGGATATGCTCTAAGCATCCGTGATCGATTTTGGAGAAAGTTAGGATGATCACTTACCGTTAGCATAATTCTCGTATAATAATAGTTTCATGCCAGCATTGTTATGCCACCTTACGAGATGCTATACGATAGAAGGTGTAGGACACTCGTATGCTGGGGTGATATTGGACAGAAAGAGTAAGGGAGCCTTGAGGTGATCGAGGCTACCACTGAGAAGCTAGAAAGGATCAAAGCCTTTATGAAGGAAGCCAAAGATATACAAAAGTCATACTCGACAAGAGGCGAATACCGATTGAATTCAAGGTGGGTGACCGAGTTATGATGAAGGTCTCACCTTGGAAAGGGATTATCCAGTTCAGGAAGCGAGGTAAGCTAAGCCTGAGGTATATAGGACCTTTCTGAATCATCGCACGAGTAGGAGAGGTGGCCTATCAGTTAGAATCGCCAGATGAGTTAAGTGGAATTCATCCCACATTCCATGTATTTCATCTAAGAAAGTGCTTAGATGATGAAGATATGATTGTACCATTGGATGATATTGAAGTGGATGAACAGCTTAATTATATAGAGCAAGCACTGGCAATCATTGATCGGAAAGAAAAGAGATTGAGGAATAAAGTGGTTCCACTGGTGCGTGTGCAGTGGAAACACCGAAAGGGTTCGGAGTTTACGTGGGAGACTAAAGAATACATGAGACAACATGACCCATAGTTGTTTGAGGAGTGACAGATTTCGGGGATGAAACCTCTTTAAGGGGGGTGAACTTGTAACACTCGGAAACTTGGTCAAAAGAAAAAGGAAACAAAAGGTATATAGAAGGAAAAGAAAAGGAAATAAAGTGGAAGGGGGTAAAGTGTAAATAAGTACAAAACCCATTATTTTAATATATATGGGAGTATGGCCGCCCATATTAGTACATACATCTGCTGCTTTTCGACCAGCAAAGGAAGAAGAAGAAAAACAGATTTTTTTTGGTTCTAGAGAGAGAGAGCAGCTAAACTTGATCTTGGTAAGTAAATTTTGTATAATTGGCTCAGTTTTGTTTGTTTTTTGACTAAGGAACCGAAAATAAATGTTCTTACGTGTATATGTGTTTGGGTTTATGTGTTTTAAGACATATCTAGGTGTTTGAATTCTTTGGAAAGTTCAAGTTGAAGGAGTTGAGCATTTGAGCAGCTTAGGTGAGTTTCTAGACCCTATATTTTACTTGTTTTTTAAATATTTTAGGGATGAAAATGCATGTAAAACATTTTTAAAACTTTGTATGTATGACCGTATGTATATGTGCTTGTATGTTGGTATTTTATGGTTGTGCATACTAAGTTAAGGCTTAGAATGGTAGTGAGAAGCTTAGAACATGTTAAGATTATGTTTGGGACTAAAAAGTATGTTAGAATTATATAAGTTAATGGTCATGCGCCTGATATTTTTGCCTTAGAACATTTCAAGTAGGGTCATGCGCCCAAACTGGGCCCAGGCGCCTGAAAAATATGACTTAGAAAGTCTAAGTATATGATGATGTGCCCAAACAGTAGTCCATGCGCCTAACAATTCCTTAGAAATTTCTAAGTGAAAGTGGATGCGCCTAAATAGTGCCCGTGCGCCCAATAGGTTCATGCGCCTAAGTGTTGAAACGCCTAAGTGAGGCTCATGCGTCTGCATAGTGGAGAAACGCCCAAACAGTCCTCATGTGCCCAAATAGTGCTTATGCGTCCAAATACTTAGAAAAATTTCTTGAATTTTTGGAAAAACAAAATTTTAGCGTTTGACCCTAGTTTGACTTATGGACTGTTTTGGCCTATTTTAAGCATGAATAAGTAAGGGTCTATGAATAGAATATGTATGATGTTATGTTGAAGGTATGATATGCATATGAGTATGAAGTGTTATCTTTTAATGATTTTCAAAATGTATATATTATATTATAATATACGTTAAGTATTTTATGACTTTACGTAGTATGATGAATGAATGAATTAATGTAAAGTATAACGTAACGAAGTGAAAGATAACAAAGATGAAACGTGAAACGTAATGAAAGAAAGAAAAGGCTTGCATGTAGATTGAAAGAAGGATCACAACTCTTTGAGAGTTGTCAGCTCAATTGTGTGTTTCATAGCGTGCGAGTTTGGCTAACTCATGAGGCTTCGCACACAGGGGATCACTCTGGGTGACTGATCCAAGTACGAAATAGGATCCTTGCCATTCGACCCTAGAATTAATGAGGCTTTATGCCTAGAATGGTGGCTTCGGTCCACAGGCTTTGTGCCAATTAGTGATGAGGCTTTGTGCTCGGAATGGTGGCTTCGGGTGACGGGCTTTGTGCCAATTAGTAATGAGGCTTTGTGCCCGGAATGATGGCCTCGGGCCACGGGCTTTATGCCAATTAGTGATGAGGATTTGTGCCCAGAATGGTGGCTTCGGGCCACGGGCTTTGTGCCAGATAGTAATGAGGCTTCTTGCCCGGAATGGTGGCTTCGGGCCATGATGGGGGAAAAGCTTGACAGGATCTAGAATCAGTATGTACTGAGCGAAATGATAAAGTACGAAACAAATGATAACGAAAGATAGTGATAAAGTACAAAACGCATGATAACGAAAGAAATAATAAAGTACGAAACGAACGATAACGAAAGATAGTGATAAATTACGAAACACACGATAATGAAAGAAATGATAAAGTACGAAATGAATGATAACAAAAGATAGGGATAAAGTACGAAATGCACGATGACGAAAGATAATGATAAAGTAAAAAATGAATGAATAAGTGAGATAAGAAATAAAGAATAAGGTTATGCCGTGTTGTATGTACGATGAATGCTTACGCACGAAAGTAATGAAAGTATTTTCTTGTATGAATCATATAAAGTATATTAATACTTTAAGACTAGAACTCACTCAGCAACGCTGTATTTTATGCATTTTTAGTTGGCAGGTAATGTTGCTGAGTATGGCACACAGGGAGGCTACTCGGCAGGGCAAGACTGGCATCTATTCACGCATGTTATTATTGTTGTTTTGTAATGCAATTAATGGATGTTTTCTTTTGTAACTTAATAATGTTGTATTGCATAACAACAGTAATTTATTAATGAAATGAATGGGCTTTTGATTCCACTGCTTATTTTATGATATATATTATATATGAAATGATGCGATGATTGTCTAACTGTGAGGTGTCTGGGAACGGGCCTTACAACTTCCAAACCTTAGGATGAGTCAGAATATCCTGAGGAGGTGCATTAAGAAGCTGATAAACCAACTCCTATCATAGTACAAGCTCTTGTGGCTGGAAGACCCATCCTGTCTTGGACTTTTGCTGCTAATCTAGACAGATGATATGTCATTAGAGATCAAGGAGGTCAAGATGTCGACTTTTGGCAAGACATACTTGATCTACCTCTTCAAGATCTCCATGACATGAGAAGATATTATGAAAATCAGTGGGATCCTAACCAACTGATGAAGAAAGGAATGGCCTTGATCCTAATGAGGGTAATCAACTGAAGATCAATCCTTTTTGTTTTGGTAGCATCAACCTAGGGGGAGTTTGTAAGGTTTATATAGAGGCTGATCCAACCAAAGCAACTAAATGGCTTCCTGCATGCATGCACCAAGTATCAAGTAGAACTGCTATGGAAGTTTTATACTTTGCATGAGAATTATGCTAAGTATAAAATCTTCTGTAGCTAAAAGTTCCTGCGGAAGCTTTATACTCTGCACAAGAAATATTCTAAGTATAAAGTCTTCCGAAGCCAAAGACCAAATCTTCCAAAGCCAAAGATGATGTCTTTCGAAGCTTCAAAGACAAAGTCTTTCGAAGCCTAATGAAGTGAAGACTGATTTCTTCTGAAGACTTAGAAGAACATGCTTTTCTCTGATGTACTTTTACAAAAGCTGACCAACTTTCTGCTGCAATTCTGAAGACTCACCAACTTGCATAAGTTAGTGAAAAGGTCCATGCTTTTGTAAGTGTACATTAAGGTCTTTATCTATAACATTCTACTTTATGTACTTTTATCCTTTTTGTATTAGATTAGGATGTGAGCTATGGCATGTCATAGTCACTACTCAAAAGGCAATCTGCCTTTTGACTCTACATTGATTTTGTTGTCTTTTAATGTTACAACTGACTTTCCAAGTATGGCCGGTTGTAGGGTGTAGTATAAAGTATCTCAATGTCTTGTAACTTATTTCTTATGCATTATAACTCTTGTAAGAGAACTTGAGATTAATATACATCATCCTTGAAAACCTTACATATATTGTTTTTAAGTTCTGTCGCTTTACTTGTGTTCTTTTCATCTTAGCTCTTAAACCCCGGTTCCTTATTTGATCTATTAAGTGCTCTAACACTCTCCTCATTGTGAGACTGATTGTATTGACCATCCCTTAATCGGTCCTACAGAGGTACTTGTCAGTTTCCTTATTATTTCTTGAAGTGGTGCTGAGAAGTTTATACAAGTTATTTGTAGAGAGGATGCCCAATCTGTTGCTATGAATGACACGTATCCTTTGTTGTGGTCCACTGAAGAGAGTTAGCTGATGGGAAGTATAGTCATATTCCAATCTAACTATGGAATCTGAAGTAGTACCTTGAGTCTTTTGAAGGAATGAGCTTCCTTTAGTAGTGGCACCTTCTTTTTCTTCCTTTCTTAACTTCAACTCCTCTTCAGTTCTTGCCTTCTTTGTTAGCTTAGCAAGATGAAAGCCGCCTAGGTGATTTCTGATATGAGCGGCTACTGGGGAGTTTGAGGGATTGGAGAGTGGTTTCTCTGCTAACTCAGCAATGCCAAAATCTACTTGAGTGTAGTAGAGATGGTGTGTCATGTTTATTGACTTCACCATTCTCTCTTTCCACAACAAAGTTATGAGAAAATTCATCAAACCTCCACTAGACAATTTTCTTCCTAGGAGTGAGGGGCAATTTTAATAGTTTATGCCCTTTTCTAGTGTCCAGTAAAGTTACCAGTCTTCTTCTCAGCTTCTTCTCTTCTTCTTCGAGAGAGTCGGAGTTTTTAGCCAAGAGTTGAAGAGCTTGATCTAGTGTTCCCATGGGCAGATCAAGGAATGCATCTTTTGTGAGGAAATATGAAGAGCCATCAATGTATCTTAGTCTTATAGACTCCTCCTCACAAGAGACGTCGCTTAATGTTATGCAGTTTATGAGTTTTCCATTGATCTACATAAACTCCTCTAAGGTTAGAGGCTTAGATGATTCAGAGGGTGGCTTGGGTAATGGTTGGGTTTTGGGTTTTAGGATGAGTAGTGGTGGTGGTTGTTGAGAGGAAGTGGATGAGGGTGGAAGTAAGACTGATGGTGAAGGTTCAAGGGTGTAAGGTTCAGTAGTAGGTTCGGGTTTGATATGGAAGGGAAGAGGTGTGGGCTCAAGTTTTGTTGGTTGTTGTTTGGGTGTTGGTATAGGTACCATCCTCTATACACTTTGAGTTTGGTATACCTCTTTCCTTCTTCCTAAGCGAATGTCAGCTTTGATATCACTGACATGTCGCTGTGGGGTTTTCTCAGACATGGGTCCTACTTTCCTTCCTATGAAGTCGTGGGCATTGAGATAAGCCTTCATCCACGCTTTGTCTCCCACCTTCTTGGCAGCCGTAAGTCTGGCCTCCTCCTCCTTCCTTTTCTTCTCCTTCACTTTCTCTCTTTCAGCTTTCTTCC
This sequence comes from Flaveria floridana, assembly GCA_018326465.1. NCBI lineage: Eukaryota > Viridiplantae > Streptophyta > Magnoliopsida > Asterales > Asteraceae > Flaveria > Flaveria floridana. The sequence goes on along the minus strand of BJCO01000127.1, from coordinate 11,677 downwards.
TCTCCATGTTGATTTGATCTTGTTCTTTGTTAAAGAGGAACAAGATCATCTCATTTTCATGAGGAGTCAGCTCATCCTGGGAATAGACCCTTGAGCATAGGAAGGCTATCCTCTACACCCTTTGACTTTTTTCATCTTCTTCTCTCTTTCTTATTTTCTTTTCCTCTTTAGCCAACCTTGATGCTTCCTTCTTCTCCTTCTGCACCAGGGTTGGCTTCTCCAGTTTATAAGCTCATAAAGTGGGAGTAAGAGCATTTCTTCATTATCCACTCCCAGATTGATAAGCTTATCTATCACCTCCACTCTTCACTTATTATTGATAGACTCTTGAGCTGCTACTGCTGCCTTGCTGTTGTAGCTAGCAGCTTCCCAGTGTCGAGTCCACCTTTTCTTTTTAGCTTTTCCAACCTTTCTTCTTCAAGAATATCTTCAGCTGTCATCTTCCTTTTTCCTTTAGGATCAGGAAGATTCAGCCTTTGGAGATTCTGGTTTGGATGATTCAGGTTGGGGAGAGTGGGGGGTTGAACTTGTGGTGTTGAAGAGAGAGAGATTTTGAGAAAGTCCTCACTGTTTACCTCAGAGGCTAGATCAAAGATAGCCACTGTGATAAGTTGATCATCAAATAAGGATGTCAGTTCAATATTCTCTTCTGTAGCTTGAACTTCAGCTTCATAAGAGTTTTGATATCACTACCTATTCTAACTGATTCAGTTACTAGGTCATGAGTCCTTATTTCCCCTTCGAAGGCAATCTCAGTTTCAATAGGAACCTTAGGTTCAATAGGAACCTCAGGTTGACCAACTTCTTTCTCAGTGGTAGGTGGTGTACTCAACCTTTAAAGCTCTTCAGCTCCGAAGTATGCTACCGTAATATCGGGTGAGGGTTGTTCAAGTAAGGAGCTTATGAAATAATTGGTTAAAAATCTATGAAGATCAATAAGCATCCTAGGATCCACTTGAATTGCAATGGGATGTGGCGAAGGGAAAATTTCAATGGAGTATTGTGGTGTAGGATAGGTTGAGGATGGAGTTGAGATGGCCAGGGTAAGATCCTTATGTTGTTGACTCTGTACATTCTCCCCCTTTTTAGTAGCATCATCTTGAGAAGTAGATGAGGTAGAGGAAGAACTTAAAGAGACTTGAACTAGTACACGCCTAACAGACTTCTCAATCTTTGTCTCAGCTAGTTTGGCTTTGAGATTTTCAATCTCAATTTGATGTGGCAGATCTGTTTTGTAAAGTCCTAACCTTGAATTTAAGGTTTGAGAGTTTAGAAAGTAGGCACTGAATGGTGAATTGCAGACTTCAGTCTTATTCTTTAAAGAATCATGGGGAGATGAGATAACATAGTATGTTCATACTCACCATACAATGTGGTTTCTTGGCACCCTTGTTTCCATTGCGGATTGATGTCTCTTTTAGAGATATCCATTGGCAAGGTTGTCGTAGACCCAGTCTCAATGATGTTACAACTTTCCTCAGAGGTCAATAAGACACTCTCAGTAGTGGCAGCTGAGCCGACATGAGTCCCCTCCACACCTGTGGGACTCACTTCAGTTTGGCTTAACTAATATGCGCTAGAATCAGAGGTTCCCTAGGGCTCAATCGATCTGCACAGCGGTGTGGTAGATCAACATCATATCCATGAGGAAACATGAGATCCTTATTAAATTAGGTTAATAGGTCAGTGAAGGATATAACAGTTATACCTAATGATCCGGGACCTAGGTCAACATCTAGTGGCATTAAGCCAGTGATGTGAGTGTCCTTTTTTGGCTGCTCAGGGGAGTGTTGGAAGTCTCCCTGAGGGCTTAAGGCTTGGGCAATGGGCTCATCAGGTTGATACTGAGGGGATTCAACATTGATATTGAACTCAATTATGGAGGATGGTTGGACCTCTGGCTGAGTGGGAGCCTTTTGTTCCACTCTAGCCTTTTTGGCTTCAACAGAGGGGACTTGTTCAATCTGAGTAGACTGAACAAGGATTCATTTTGAGCATCATTGGTAGATGATTTTGATAGGGTGGGAAGAAGTTATTGGTTGTGAAGTGGTGGTGTCTTACGTGGGTTCATCACCTGGTAGGTCTACAGGGATGTCATCAGGAGCCATTGGCTCAGGCATACTTGGAAGGAGGTTGGTGAACCTTCTAGTAAAGTCGGCGGATATCTTCTTTAGCTTCTTGAAGATACCCGACCTCATTTTGATAATATCTAGAATATCTGCATATTCTAGCTTATCCTGATCCAACTCACAATTGATAATATACTAGAAATATAGATAGGATACATGTAAAATGTGTTCTTAGTGAGATTAACTCTCAATTTCTACAGCATAAACATAAAGTAGTTGAACCTGAGGCCCCGTACCAACCCATGGATCAAGTAGCCCAGATCATAAGGGATTTGATCCCAACCCCTGACTTGTTGGACAAGCTATGCAGGACGACATCTAGCAAAAACTTCTAATTGTAGGAGAAGTTGAACTTGTAGACTGTGGATTTGCTGACGTCTCCTCCATATCCTATTTGCGTATATGTGCCTTCCAAATCTTGTTAGGGGAACTCAGTATTTATCATGAAGCTCCAGGTGCTCCCTGATGGTGGTTTCACCGACTAATCTCCTGTCCGCGTACTCTTGACCTGATAACCCTTTGACCGTTAAGCATGTCGTTTTGACCATTGGCCCGGGATTCGACCATATGGTTTGAGTAAATGGTGGGGTTAATGGTAAGCATAGTAAAATATGCAAATTGGGTTAGGAATTGAATGATTGGGGCAAAGTCATCATCCATGGAAGAGTCAAGGATGGTGACCTGGTTGTGCTGGGGATTGAAGGCAATTTTTTAGTGAAGATACTATTCGAAAGAGTTTGAGAGTAGTAATTTGAGAGTGAGTGAAGATGACAATGGATATTTTAGGGTTAAGGATGGCGACCTCCTGATATGGATGGTGGCCTGATTGCTTCTTACATTGCAAGGAGATGATCCTTCCACTAACAAATTGATATCCTCCTGATGTGGATTTATTGTTAATATTACAACCACCGTAATCACTATCAGTGTATCCATAAAGGTTGAAATCCTTGTTCTTAGGATACCAAACGCCTAGTTTGGGTGCCCATTTAAGGTATCTAAGGATTCTCTTGACAGTAATTAGGTAAGACACCTTGGAGGAGCCTGATATCTTGCACAGATTCAAGTTGCAAACATGATATCAGGTCTACTTGTAGTAAGATACATTAGAGATCTAATGATTGGCATGTACTGATGTTGATCAATATCCTCCCCTTCGGAATCAGGGCAAAGATTGTGATTTCTTTTTATTGGTGTCTTGGCTGACTTACAATATTTCATCTCAAATCTTTCTAAGATGTCTTTGACATACTTAGACTGATTGATGAAGAACCCTTCATTCATCTACTTCACTTGAATTCCAAGGAAGAAATCCATCTTTCCTATGGAACTCATCTCAAATTTCCTCTTCATGATGCTTTTAAAGTCTTTGCATATTTGGCCATTTGAAGAACCATATATGATGTCATCAACATAGACTTGTACTAGCAACATATCCTTCCATACTTCTTTAAGAACAATGTCTTATATATGGTGCCTCTGGTGTAGCCATTTTTCAAGAGAAACTGAGACAATGTCTCATACCACAACCTAGGTGCTTGATGTAACCCATAAAGAGCTTTGTCCAGTTTGCACACATAGTTTGGGTGTTATAGGTCTTCAAATCCGGGTGGTTGACACATATAGATTTCTCTATCGATATCCCCATATAGAAATGCACATTTGACATCAAGTTGATAGACTGTGAAGTTCTTGGATGCTGTAAAAGCTAGGAAGATTCTCACATCCTCAAGTCTTGCAATGGTTGCAAAGACATCAGTGTAATCTATCCCTTATCCTTGAACAACAAGTTTGGCCTTGTTCTTCATATTCAAACCTCTATCATCTCTTTTATTCCTAAACACCCACTTTGTGCCAATAGGGACTTGACCAGGTGACAATGAACATAAGTTTTACACCTTTTGTCTCTTGAATTGAAGCAACTCCTCTTGCAGTGCTTCAAACCAATTGTTGTCCGTGAGAGCTTCTTCCATCTTTTTGGGTTCTATTTGAGAGAGAAAGCATGAGTACAAGTAGACATTCCCATTAGGGGTTTGACTTCTTCTTCTCACACCTTCTGAGACATCCCCAATGATGTTTTTAGCTAGATGAGTGTTGTGAATCCTAAGTTTTGGAATTACATCAAGTTGCATAGATAGATCCAAGTTGGAAAAGTTTTGCTAAGGATTGTAAACATCGGTTCTAGCTGATGTCTCACACTCTTTCAATGAGGACTGATTGAATAAATGACTGATAACATCAATGGTGTTTTGTTACGAAGTAGTATTAACAATTACCTATTCATCCAGATTACTATCTTCATTAGCTTGGTGTTAAGAATTAGAGTTGTCAGCTGATGAGTCTGAGGCTCAATTGACTAACAACTTGTTGAAGCTCCACTGTTTCTTGTGATGTTCAAGCTTTCAGGACTTACTGTAGTTGGAGCTTGCTCTTCATGTCTTCTTGGAGAAGTTAGAATAGGTCTGGGTAACTCAAATAGTTGATCATCAGAGAGGTCATTTTGAGTTCCTGTTCCAGTTGAAACATTCTCACAAGATGGTTTAGAATAGTTAGGAAATAATTCTAAGTCAAAGATATGGTCAGGGCCATTCCCCTTAACATAAGGAGTGTGCTCATTTACATTAATATTAGATGATTCCTCAAATTGTTGATTCTTAATGTTGTATACTCTATAGGCTTTAGAGCTTGATGGGTATCCAACAAAGATAGCATCATCTGATTTTTCAGCAAATTTGCCAAATTGTCTTTTGTGTTAAGTATGGTACACCTGCTTCCAAAGGACCTTAGAAAGCCAATGAATAGTGGCCTTTTGTTCCATAGCTCATAAGGGGTTTTTCCATGGGACTTATCAACAAGAACCTACCATGTTCTACACATAACATGCAATGCTGACGTCCTCTGCCCAAAAAGTTAAAGGCATCTTTGAATTAGCTGACATAGTTCTTGCAGCCTCAATAAGTGTCCTATTCCTCTTCTCAACAACACCATTCTATTGAGGAGTTCTAGGAGCACTGTATTGTCAGGTAATCCCTTTTGAGTTACAAAATGAGTCAAGAACTTGATTCTTAAACTTTGTCCCTTGATCACTTCTGATTGTTTTTACCTTATGATTAATTTGATTTTCTATTTTAAGAATAAACTATTTGAACATTTTAGCAGTTTCATCCTTAATTCTTAAAAAGAATACCCACGTGAATCTTGTAAAATCATCAAGTATCACAAGGCAATATGATTTCCTTCAAATGCTCATTATACTTGTGGGACCAAATAGATCCATGTGCAATAAGTGTAATGGAGTAGTGATGGAATTAACTTCTTTGGATTTATGGGATGCCTTATGTTGTTTCCCTTTTAGACAAGCAACACAATTGTCTTTACAAAAAAACTCCTTTTTAGGCATACAATGTACCAAGTTATTTTAACCAACTTATTTATGGTTTTAAAAATAAAATGACACGTTCTTTTATGCCAAAGAGTTGACTCATCACTATTAGCTTTGGAAAGAAAGCATGATACTTCACCTAATGGGGAAGAATGGTTCATATCCAGCTTGTACATATCCCCTCTCCTAGGAGATCTAAGAAACACTAATTCTTGAGGAATTATCATCCTGGGTTTGAGGATTATAGCACTCATGTTTTGTGACGATAATTTGATGCTTTTAATCACAGACTGAGAAACACTCAAGAGATTGTGGTCAAGCTATTTGATAAAGTGTACTTTGTCCATTTTTAACTTATCATTTGATACATTACCTCTACCAGAAATGTATCCTCCGACTTCACCTCCAAATTGAACAGGACCTCTATCAAAAATGTGGAAATTGTTGTAGGAGAGATCTGTTCCATTCTTGTCATGTGGACGTCCCTGCACAAAAGGTGAAATGATTAGTTACTATTGGATGCCCAGACCTTACTAGTCTTGGGCTCTTCCAATGTAGATGACATAATTGAACCAAAATGTATGCATGGGGTTCAATTATGGTTTATGAAGAAGAGGTTTGGGCTATAGAATCTTGTCTAATCTTCCATTCCATCCTGTGGTTGATCAGTGTAGATGAGCCTGAAGAGGCTTGAGCAGCTGAACTTGCTTCTGAGGATTCTTTGTTCTCGGTAGTAGTTATCACCACCTTTTCTTCCAAAGCAGTCTTCTTCTCAGAAGACTTCAAAGGATTCCTTTTGTTCCTTTTTTATTCTTGGGCTTGTTTTCTAAAGTTATTTTCCTTTCGAAAGAATGAGTTTCTTCCGAAAGCAACTTTGCTTCGAAAACAAGTTTTCATTTCTTCAACACTTGAACCATATGATAGGGTCCAAATGTGAAGCCTTCTTTGACTCCTTCTTTATTAACAATGTTTGCATAATGTGTGCTTGCATGATTGTAGTAACAATCTTTGGCCATGTGGTTATGCAAGCCACATATTACGCATTCAGTGTTAACTTTGATAGGGTATAAGGGCTTCTGTTTCTTGCACTTCTTGTTTTCTTCAACAACCTTCCCATTTAACTTCTGATTCTTCAGGTGGATAGGAGTATTTGTACTACACTCCTTTCCTAAATCAGAGTTTCCAGCCACTTGGAATCTAGCTGAGATGAAAACACCCTTTTGCTTAAGGTCTATTTTCATCTTAGACTCAGCCACCTTCTTAGCAGTTTTACTAGCTGCCCTGATCTTGTTCTTTCTGTCTTTGGTGGTCAGAGGTTCATCCTCAGTTGTATGTATGAGGTTTTCTACCTTATCCTTTACTGTGGTGGTCACCATATTACATCATCCTTCTTCTCAAAGGGGCATGGATCAGCAGTTGGATCCTCTTACTCATCATTTCCACACATTGGTTGTCTAATAGAAACATACGAATGTGCTGGAGTAGTTTCGTTGGTTCCAACCCACTCTTGTTTTGATAGCATACCTTTGAGTGGGAGGATGATGCAAGAGTGGTGTTGAAGTTATGCTCTTGAATAGCATACTTCTCTACTTTAGCCTAAGCTATTACTAGCTGGGCTTGAGCCTCAGTCAACTTCGAGACTAAGTCTTTTATTTGAGCCTTGTAGTTTGAGTGTTCATGTTATAAAGAAGATAGAGTTTTCTCTAACTCATTAATTTTAAATTTATAGTTAGATTCTGCTCTCTTTAAATTAGATTTTATTATGTTTAAGGACTCAATATTAGACTTGATCTCCCTGTTGTAGTCCTAATACATTTTAACCTTAACTATACATGCTGGAGTACAGAGATGTTCATATACCTTGGTATCACCGGTTTCAGCCATAAGAGCTTGAGCAGGGTGACATCTTGCACCATGAAGCTCCAATCAACCTCTTAAGTAACAGCTGCAGTTTGCTACTTAGTTCGCTTGGTTGCAGCCTTTGGGGTAGCATGATGTTAGGAGGCTTAAGCTGCTCCAGGATTAGATCTAGGAGGCTTAAGCTGCTCCAGGGTGACATCTTGCACCATTGTACTTGCTGTTAGTTGGGTTCTGGGGAAATTGCCTTCCAGCTCTCTTAAAGAACTTCTTTGCTCTATAGCTTAAAAGAGCCATCTATGGTACAATGTCCATGTATTCTACATCGTCTGGGCTAAAACACTCTAGATCATCAAAACAGAATTGAAAATCACTAGAATGTTCATTTCCTGAAACAAAAGCACAAGTATCCTGAAAAGGACTTTGTTGAGCATGTTGAGACCTGGGTGTCTCAGGAAATATGATATAAGGCCCAGATGAGTATGATGGCTGTTGATTATAGTTCGGGTACATCTGGGGATGAGGAGTTACTGACCCGTCAACAACATTTAGAGCATTGCTGACAGGAGGGTTTGAGCTTTTATTCATCTAATGGCCCTTCTGAGTTTCCATCTCCATAAGGTATCCATCAAGGATCCTATATAGTTTAGTCATGGTGAGTGTGTTCAGGTTCTCAGTTCTCTTGATAGAGACACGATAGAAAGTCCATTCATAAGGAAGTGCACTCATGAACTTTCTCACTATGTCTTTCTTCTTAAGAGTCACTCCCATGGACTGAAGAGTTACGACTAAGTCCATGTATCTGAAGTATTATTGGATTAAGATCTCACCAACAATATAAATGAAGTTTTCAAACTTCTACTTCAGTACATCCTTCTTGGACTCTTTGGATTCATAGGAACCAAAGTACATCAATGTCAAAGCATCAAAGAGTTCTTTAGCTGTTTTGCAGTCTTCAAGCCCACCATTATGGAGTTTGGTATGGCTGTGAGCAGCACAATCATTGCCTTGCTATCGATGTCCACTCTTTTATAGTCTTCATCGGAGTATTCTTCAACACCCTTTTCAATAATGGCACCATTACCAGTTGGTGATGCCACCTTTGGCTTGTTTAGACCATGAGTGATAGACCTCTACATCTGACTGTCTTGATACTTGATGAAACCTTTAATACGTTGACACCAGCTCCTAAAATTAGTAGAAGTAATAATAGGAGCTTTAGTCATGGTTCCCATCTTAGTTTTAGTGTATTTCTAGTTGAGGGCCATTTTGGTAAAGTTAGTGAGTATGAAGAAACAAAGGTGATTTGGGATGGTTAGATCTCACAATCAAGAGCCTGGATGCTCTGATACCAATTGCAGGATCGGTGTTTATCTTTCGACATAATATTTTTCTCACAAACTCACTAAGTCTCACTCGTTTGATGATGCAGAATCTCTAGCTAAATTGATGATATTATACCAAGTTATTGAACACAAGAATTGGTTTTTCAAGATACTTGTATATATTACTTCTCAACTCAGTATTACAAGGCTCTTACAAAGCATACATAATGAGTTGTAGTGAGAAACTATATATACTACTATCTACAGCTTGTTATACTTAGAAAACCAGCTGGAACTTATATCTAAACAAATACTACATTGCTATAAGTAAAGGTATCTAAGATAAAATACTCTCTAAGATTAGGTAGTCATGACAGGTCCATGACTTATCTTTTGTTACCTACTAAAGTTGGTAACTGTACTAACTGATAAAAGGTGAATAGTGGAATAAAGTATGGTCAACTTAATAGGCATGGGAAAACGCCATGCAACATATTAGTGTTGACAGCATGTGTCAGTAAGACCATACTTATGTCCACTGGTCCAGAGTTGAATCTTCTGAAGGTAAACTAGCTTCGGAAGAATAAGGTCTTCTGTGGCCAATTATACTTAGAAGTCTTTTGTAAGTCTTCAGGACTTCATTCATTGGAAGGCTTTGCCTTGGATCTTCTAAGTTGAACACTTTGGAAGGAAAACCACTTAGTCTTTGGGATACTTAGTTTTCCTTCGGAAGCTCTTCATACTTTAGTCTTCGGAAGATCTTCAGTTTGTCTTCAGAAAGGTTGATTTTGCTTTGGAAGACTTTCTTCAGTTGTACATAAAATCTTCTAAGTGTAGTTTTGGTTGCACCAGCCTCATCTGATCCAACATAATGTTTGGTCTAATGTAATGGAACTATCCTTAAATGTTAAAAACAAATTTGGTTTTCTGAACAGAAGCTGTGTTAGATCTAAAACAAATGAAAATTTAGGAAAACAATAGGATAGGTGTAATGCTATGGTTTTATCTTGGATTCTAAACTCTATATCTGATGAACTATTTGTTGGCCAAATATTTTCTAAATTTGCAGCTGATGTTTGGGATGAACTAAAAGAAACCTACTCTAAAGATGATGATCTGTGAATTTTAGTTTACATCAACAAATTTATTCAATAAAGTAAAATGGTTCTTCTATTTCAGATTATTATCACAAATTAAAATATATGTTGAGACAATTTGACTCTTTAGCCAAATTACCTCCATGTACATGTGTTGCGTCAAAATCTGTTACTGAGTTCAACCAACATGAGGTTAATGCAATTTTTAATGGGGCTAGATGATGTTTATCATCCTATAAGATCTTCTATCATAACAAAGGATCCTTTACCTTCGGTTTAGGTTGCCTTTGCCACCATCTCAAGTGAAGAATATCATAGAGGCATAACATCAACCAATAAAATTCAACCAGCTGCTTTTGTTTCAAAAACTAATAATACTAAGAAAACTGGAAAATGGACTTTCCTAAAATGCACCCATTGTAACAAAAATGGCCACACAGTTAATACATGTTATGAGCTGTTAGGTTATCCTTCAAATTTCAAACAGAAAACTAATAATGCTAAGTCGATTAGTAATAATGCTAATTATGAAATAACTAAACCTGATGGGGGACCTTGTCAGTTGACTGCAGATCAATATTCAAAACTTATGTCCTTATTGAAAGATTCTACTTCAACTGATCAAGGTATCTCAAATATGGCAGGTAACTGTCATTCTAATTTTAGTAATCAGTTTTTTTCTTGTGTGTCTCAATCTGATCAGGACAGTTGTCTGGGTTGGGTTATTGATACCGGTGCCAATCAACCTATGGTATCTTTGGAAAAAAACTTGTTTGACTTGGTTGATGTTTCTGAATACAAAATGACAGTTGGTCACCCTAATCGTACCAAAGCTTTAACAAAATGTATTAGAAAACTAAATCTTGCAAGTAACATTGTTCTTTCTGATGTTCTTGTTGTTCCTCAATACTGTGTAAATCTGCTATCTGTATATAAATTAGCTAAGGACAATAATCTGGGTTGCTGGTTTGATGAACATAAGTCTTTAATTCAGGACCTGTCTCATACCAAGACACTATTGACTAGTAAAAAGGTGAATGACCTGTATTACTTTAGAGACTCTTCTCTAGGTATCGTTCTATAAGATAATAGTTATGGTCTGCAGGATCGATATTGTTCTATCAACATAATATTATCTATCAAGCCCAGTAAGTTTCACTCTTGATGAAAGAAGAATCTCAAACTAAGTTGATAATAATATACTAAGTAAATAGCACAATAGAAATAGTTTTCAAGATACTTGTATATATTACTTCTTAACTCAACGTGTACAAGACTCTTACAAGCATGTGTAAATGAGCTACAATGAGAAACTATATATACTACTATCTACAACCGGTAATACTTTGAAAACCAGCTGGAAGTTACATCTAAACAAATACTACAATGCTAGATATAAGGTTTAAGATAAAATATTATCCTAGATTAGGTAGTCATGACATGTCCATGACTTACCTTTTTGCTACCAACTAAACGTGGTAACTATACTAACTGATAAAGAATGAACAGTGGAATAAAGTATGGTCAACTACATGGGCGTGGGAAAGCACCATGCAGTATATCAGAGATTGCAGCGGCTTGTCAGAAGGTCCATACTTATATCCACTGGTTCATAGCAGGTTCTTCCGAAGGTAAACTGGCTTCGGAAGAACAAGTTCTTCTGAAGCCATATATACTTCGGAAGAGTCTACTTCTTTCGAGACTTGTGCTGGTCTTCATGGCTTTATGCTTCGGAAGTCTTTGGCCTTGAAGTCTTCCAAGTGTTTGTCTTTGGAAGATGGCTTCACTTTGTCTTCGAAAGACAGAGTTCCTTATTTAGAAATTCTTTATTAATCTTCGGAAGTGCAGCTTTGCCTTCGGAAGTCTTTGTCAGTTGTATCAAAATTG
>BJCO01000126.1:0-16168 GCA_018326465.1 Flaveria floridana | reverse complement strand
TATATATATATGCATATAGTGAGTAAATTATTCATATTAATCGTACATATATACAAGCACTCCAAGGAATTCTTTTATGTACATGTAGGTATGCAAACATGCATACGTAAAATTTTTTATATATATACATGTATGAGTGAGTTTCGGGTATATAAACATACATGCATACGTGAATAACTAATATATATGTATGCATGAAAACATGCATATGTATATCCATAATATATACATACTAAATATAAATCGTGACTGTAACGTAATATAATAAAAAAATTTCGACGTAGTATGTATAATAATAAAAAAATTTTAAGGTTGTCACATTTTCCCCCCGTTAAAAGAATTTTGTCCCGAAATTCAGTGAAGTGTGCTTTAGAAAGCTTACGAAATTTAGTGGAGTGTGCCTTAGAAAGCTTAAATAATTATTACCTCCGAATAGGTGGGGGTATTTATTCTTGATTTCATCTTCCCTTTTCCAGATGTATTCTGGTTCTCTTTTTGCATTCCACTTAATTTTCACTATGGGAATTTTACTTCTTCTTAATTTCTTTATTTCCTTCCCCACAATGGTATTGGTGTAAACAGAGGATGTCTTCAAAGAAGTGGTGAGGTCAGTGTTATAAAAATCGCTAGGCGCTAGTCGGGCGGCGAGTTAGGGACTAGGGATTAATCGGGATTAATCGGATTGGAATTGTCATATATAACTTTTAGTTTTATATATAAATACACACATTTTAGTATGTAGTTTTAATAAAAAAAAAGTTCAGTTTTATATATAAATGTACATATTTGGCCAGAATTTCTAAGTTTTTGCCGGATTTTTCAAGTTTTGACCGAAATTTTTGAAAGTCGTCGGAAATTTCGCTGGAATCCCGCTGGAACTCGCTGGAACCCTACCAGAAATTCACCGGAATAACCGATTTTTGGCCGATTAAGACCGCCTAGGTCCAATTTTGACCGATTACCGAGTAGTGCCTCCGATTACGTGAAATCACCAAGGTGGATTCCCGATTTGCGATTAGTCGCCGATTAATCGACGCCTAGCGCCGATTTTTGCAACACTTGGTGAGGTAAAGTATCTCTGAATTATATGAATGTTTAAAACACATGTGAGTAGTTTTAAAAGTGATAGCCCTGCAACTCATGTTATTTAAGCTTGATCTAATGTTTTATGGTTAATGGCTTTGAATGATTTTATCATTAATGGCACAAATTATATCAATGGTGGCCAAAAATCTTCAACATAGATAGTTGCGAAACTTTTCTTTCGTGGTAATGCTAACTTCATATAACCGGACTTTGGCTTTTGTATTAATAATGTGAACAACCCGTGAAGGTCACTAAAATATATAGCATCCGGTTTACCAAAATCAAACATCTATCGCGCAACGCGTGATCCGGAATATCACTAGTTACGTGAAGAACACATAATACACCTAGAGTTGTTTGAACTACGGAACCACATGCATTTCTTCAATTTGTAACAATTATTTTAAAGATACATATGCTAGAATTTCATGCCAACAAAATCTAAACAAACATAGAATTAAACATGACATATCACAACAAACACTTAGGGGCTGTTTGATAAAACTGACTCAGTAAGATCTGACTGAGTCAGAAGCTGACCCAGTCAGAAGTTCAGACTGTTTCAAAAATCTGACTGAAACTTGGCTGTTTGATAGTATCTGACTGACTCTACTGAATTTACCAAATCCCTATAACGCTTTGGTCATTTAACTTATCAGTTTCAAAAATCATCTGAATTTACCAAACGCTTAAGCAACCGAATATTTTATTATACAACTTTATACTAAAGAAGTACATCCAAACACCAAATAACATACACACTATACTTATTTACATTTTAGTTAAATATATTAAAAAATGAAATGTATGAGCTAAAAGCACAAAAACACTGCCACAAACAAAAAACCAAGTTACCACAATCACCTACATCTCCGCCTCTTTCTCTTTGTTCTTCATCTCTGCCTTCATCTTCTCCATCACCGCCTCGTATGGAGCCACCACCTCCCGCAGCGTTACTCCGGCCACCGTTCTACCACCAACCGCCTCCGCCCCTCCGCCACCGCCACCGCCTCTCAACAACTTCCTCCGAAACCTCTCTCTCAACCTCGTTCATCAGCGTTTCCATCTCAACCTCTCTCTTAGATCTGTACACGTCTCCTCGTCCTTTCTCTGTCGCCGGCGACGGCGAGTCCTCCACCGCATCACTATCGCCCCTTCTGCCACCCATGTCACCCCCTTGGTCCCCCAACTCGGTCAGTGATGAAAAATATTAGGACTCGGTCAGCCCTAAAGACCGGGTCAGTGGGCTTTGCCGTGAACATCAAACGCGCTGACCGGCTGATCGAGTCAGCCAGTCAGCGGTCAGTGGACGGGTCAGACGCATCAAACAGGGCCTTAGTCTTTTCAAACATAAATACAAGGATGCACATTCAAAAGTTAAACATGAGTAATCAATACTCCATTCACCATTCCTAGTTCAAAAGTTATAGATTAGCATAATCATACACAAGTCCATTAATAGATGCTTAAACCATGAGTTTTCTAGCATAACATAATCAAACATCTTCTTGAATATTTAGGTATACTCTTAAACACATAATGACTCGTTAAAGAATAGTCATGAAATTACCATATGGTAATATAATCATTGCCAATAATCCATAATATTATCAAATGTTAACTAAACTTCATTTAAATTAAAGTGATACAAGGAATTTAGCTCGTCATTAGCTGAAAAACAACATACAAGCTTTAAAAGAATTTAAAGGTCATAGTAAACCATTGAAAATCAAACCAAGAATCTAAGCGAGATGATAAATGATGATTTTCTTGATGTTAGAATCCCTTTTTGATGCTTAGAATTGTCTAGAAATCATAAAAACTCAAATATAAAAACACTGGGTTTTTCTCTCCTGTACTACATCCCTAACCTAAAGACTTCTGTTGTTTTTTTTACAGGAAAAGCACAAGCACGATCATGCCTCATGTCTAGGTATGGTTGTGCTTGTGGAGGAGCATGGTTGTGCTCAATGTCTTTAGAGTAGTTTCAATTAGCATTCTGATCTTTGATACACTATGGACTCTACTCGACTAGGGTTGAATCTAGAGACGTGGTCGTGAGAAGCACAACACAATCGGATCTAGGGTTTCGGGGAGGCACGGTCGTGCTTATCTTTTGAAAAATCTGATTTTTCTCCGAAATTCCCGAACTCTTTAAACACCTACAAATTCAAAATAAAGGTAGATAAGTGTCTAAGCATGTGAAAATTATACGAAATCTGGATAATATGTGGAGAAAATGCATAATAAATATGTATATGTTTCAGCACATCAAGTGGATGTCTGCACGATGCGTTGTCTAGTATCAATACAAATCATTAACTAAAATGACTATTTCATCATAATTGTTAATGAGCTGAAGTCGAATCAAATCCAGAAGATGTCTTTATGATGAAATTAGTTTTTAATATTTGAATTTACTTTAATCTATTTAATTTTTATTAGTAAACTTCTCATAAAAGAAACCCTAATTTTGAATTTTTAGATAGAAAATTAACACGATCGCGTAAATTTTCATTTGAGTTTTAACTCAACCGTGTGAATGTGCTAGATTTTTTTTACTTCTTGATAAAGTTTTTCTATGTTTAGTATTTTTTATTAAATTCCCCTCATTATACTTTGTTGTCATGACAAGTATATCTACACTTAAATATTTTGGTATAAACTCGATCAATCTATATCCCTAAGAATAAAAAACTTATTTATACTCATATCATTCTCGATGATTTTTTCATTGGATTAAACACCAAACAAATATTTTTGTTTTTAACCCAACAACATAACACTCACACAGAGACTCGGAGTGTAGTTATGTGCTTAGTAAACATTTTCACCATAAATATTGTATTTCAAAATCTGACCCTTCTATAACCTTTGAGTTTTGCACATGTGACTCGTGGCTCCCGAATCAACCTACCATGCACTATTGTGATCATGCATATGAAAATCTTCAAAAATTAGTGACATATAATTGTTAATTGATATATTAGTTTGCTTTATATTTTGACCTTATTGTGTGTTTTGCCTTGTGAACATGCTTGTACCAGCCATATGGTTATGTTTACCAACCCCAAATTCCTTCTTGAGGTCATCATTTTCCCAACAATTTCAACAAACCAGTTTTGACTTTTTGTTTGGTGTTTTGATGGGTTGTTTAAACTTAAGTTTGTTAAAATTTTACTTACCCTTCAAAAGTCCACCATCCTCTATTCCTTTATCATATTAACCAAGATGTTCAAGCCTGGCTTTTATCATTCACCTTCTTGAGTTCTTAAACCCGTAAGTGTTTCAGCGTTTGCTTAAAATTATTTCAAGAAGGGACGGTTTGACAATTACACTGTAAACCGAGATGGGTTCATCCATCTTCATATCATGTTGCTCTAGGATAAGCAACCATTTTGTAATTATTGAAATATTTTTTACTAGGAGCATCCTCTTGCATATACTTGAAATCTCATAGCTCTTTTACATATTCAATATATGATTCACGTCAAAGAATTAGTCAAACATATCGTTGAAGATTTGACCACGATAGATGTAATCATTGTTTTCTCATTTTAATCTATGCTTTGTTTGCTCCAATGTCTCATCTTCTACAAATTTTGGCATGGGTTTGCTAAGGACCTGCACAATCATCTAGGTGGTTAGGACAAAATTCTGTTGAGGCCCTGGATCGATGATCGAATTGTGGATGAACACCTTGAATGAGTATGCACAGAATGTGCAGGGACTCATGAAGAACAGGGGTGGGAACACAATAGATACACATACAAAACACAATGAATTCCACACACATCAAATGTCGTACATGTAGGGGTATTTATACACATATATTGGCGGTTAACAATTAACTAAACTAACACAATTAACCCCTAAATTACCACCAATTTACAACTGATTGACTTTCTGTTTGACTTCTAATTACACTAAAATCAATTAAGATTTCTTGATTAAATTGTGACATTCGTAATTTTTGACTTGTTTTGTATTTGTTATTGTGTATTGTAAACCCGACCCGTTTTGTTCTTAGGATCTTTGGATATTAATAAAATGATAGATTTTATGTTGTAATCATGTTTCATACTTGCCATTTCGTTTCGAAGTCTTTAACGGTGTTTAAAATGTTTATTTTGTGCTCAAAACGAGCTAAAATGAACTAAAAGGACTAAAATTGCCAAAAAATCAAAGTTTGTCCAAGAGCCCCCACATCACTTGGCGCGTAGGGCTGGCCTCAGCTCGCTACGTGGCGTGACCCACAGTTCGTTTCAGCGAAATCAGTTTTTTTAACGTTTTCAGTTCGTTTAAGCTCGTTAAGGCCCGAACTCGTGTTTTAACCATTTAAACCAACCAAGACCTAACCCATAATTATTTTAGAACTCTCCAAACATGTTTTTATACCTGGTAATATTTTATTTAAATCAAAATTTATTTTAAATAAAAGAATCAAAGTGCACCCTTTTACCCACCGGACAAACGTATTACCCATTCCCTCAAACCCTAATCCTTCCCTATAAATATCACTCATTCTCAACCATTTCACCTGCACATTTCCATCTTCTTCTTCCAAATTTTTGATCTTGCAAGTTGTTCTAGCTAGTTTTGCTTAAGTTTGACTTTAAAAAGTCAACTGAATCGAATCTTGCATTTCAAACCATTTAAGGTATGTGTTTTTGGATATTTTCAGTTTTTCTAAGTTATTTTATATTGACAAAACCATTTTCATCTTTATTTAAGGCTTGTGGGCATTCAAACACATATTTATGCATTTTAGGCCCGTTTGGGTCGTTTTTGAGAGGTTTACTCGCTTAACTTTTTTGTTTGAGTTTAGATCTGGAACTTTTACCTTATTTTTAGTTCTATGGTTTTGGATATGTGGTAACCATCCTCGGGTTCATACCAAGTCAAGGACCGAACCAAACCGAACGCTCGTTTAAGCACTTTAAATAACTTTTAAGCAACCATGTTACATCAAACACTTTAGATCTGAGTTTTTATTTATAATTTAGTTATTATATGGTTAATACGAAGGTGTAGAAAAAATCTTGGCTTGAACCCAAGTTTCGGGTAAAAACTGAGTAAAACCGAACACCCGTTTTAACGAGTTAGTCAATGTTCAAATCACCAAAAGTTCAACCTATCTTTTTAGTTATGTTTTACTTTATATTACTCATATAAATTAAGATTTTAGAAGTGTAGAACAAATCTTGGCTTGAACCCAAGTTTCGGGTAAAAACCGAGTAAAAGTCGAACTTCTCGTCTTAACGAGCTAATCACCGTTTAAACCACCAAAAATCTTTCCTAACTTTTTTTAACTTATGTTTCACTTTATATTACTTATATTTCTAATATTATGATATGATGGAACCAAACTTGATTTTATACTAAGATCGGGTTTAAGCGAATTTTTTTAAAGACTCAAACTCGGGTTTAAGAGATTGTTGGTCGGATCTTGATGCTTACATTAGCGGGATCAAGCACACTAGCACTAAACCAACTCTCCTATGTAAAACTTAACAAAGGTTGAGTAAAACTAAACATCAAGGACCCGGTTTCTTATAAAACTCATTTCATCCTTACTCTATTTAAACACACTTTTGTAAAATAGAACTAAAACTTCCGAAAACCCAAGCCTTATTTTTATGAACTTTTATACCATTTATATTCCATCTTTAATACTCAAAACTTACTTAAAATCTTTCAATTTAGGACACGCACGTTAAACCGTCGGGCTCGCTTACTTGAGAATTTTATTCTAAGTTTGTTCATCAATGCCACTTTTTTTTCAGGTGAGTAATTTCATCCCCGTTTTCTCTTCTATACTTTGGGGGTAGCAAGCATACTTACTCAAACAAAAATGATTTAACACTTAGATCATCAAACCACAAGCTGTAGGTTATGTGTTGCTTAGAATGATTGTCCAATTGTATGTTATATACCTCATATGATTAATTGCTAAATGTTTATTGTTTTTAATCGGTTATACTCATCCTCATCCTCCATAAGTATGATCATACGTTCCTACTTGTAATATGGTAGTTATATCCTATTAGAAAGGAGCCTCATTTATTTATAATTTATATACCTCAATTGTCGCTTTTATTTACGGTTTCACATATTTGAGTTGTGGATTTCGCCTTATATTATATTTATAAAGTCATGGAATTGCTCACCAATATACATGTTGACAATATATTTTATACAATACTACAGGTTTGATTGTCGGTTGATTGAAGATTTAAAGACGTTATTATATTTAGGACCGTTAGGTTATTAGTTAAAAACTATTTATTTTCTTGTATTTGTAAGAACATGTTGTGAAATGAATGAGTTAATTAAATATTGTCACTTTAATAGTGTCGTGTGCATTTGGACAATCATAGTCGCGCCCCGGCATGTTCCGCCGGCCGCCGCTTTGGTCGGGGTGTGACAAAATTACTTAGAACATTCACTCCCCTAATCAATATAATCTTAATCTTGTCTTCTCTGTTCTTGTTCATCCGATTCTGCAGTCTATCTTGTCCATTGTTCTTCTTTTATGCCATTTGACTTGAACCATTGAAAAACTCTAATCCTTGATGCAAAACTTTAAACTCCACTGCTTCTATTTTCCCATGATCTTCACGATCCTTGTCTGTTTTCTTTTGACCCTCCTGGTCCTAAAACAGAAAGGGAAAGAGGGATAAATCCTTACTCTCTTTTGGATTTCTCTTGGATAAATTAACTTTCTTATTCGATTTCTTCTGGCCTCGTTGCCTAAATCGAATACTTCTGGGGTTGAACTGCCTCTACGTTTTAAACCCTTCAATAATCACTTTACTTTGTTGTTGATGGTTGTCTTAACGTAAAAACGTTTCTGACTTTTTTGGAAACTTTGGCCGGAAATCGGTTTCTCCCATTTTCTTCTTAAATCAATTTATGGACATTAATCGATGTATCTTCCCTAATCGACTGATGATGGCGATTAATACTAAATCAACAATTATTCTACTGATGTTGATTTTGGTTCCAATCTTATGTCCGACTCTCTACGCAACATAGAGTATCGGTAACCGCTTTGATCATCTCTTGGTTGATGTAGACTGCCTTCAATTCGATCTTTAAACCTTCGCTCTGATACCATGTTGAGGCTCTGGATCGATGATTGAATTGTGGATGAACACCTTGAATGAGTATGCACAGAATGTGCAGGGACTCGTGAAGAACAGGGGCGGAAACACAATAGATACACACACAAAACACAATGAATTCCACACACATCAAATATCGTACATGTAGGGGTATTTATACACATATATTGGCGTTAACAACTAATTAAACTAACACAATTTACCCCTAAATTACCGCCAGTTTACAACTGATTGACTTTCTGTTTGACTTCTAATTACACTAAAATCAATTAAGATTTCTTGATTAAATTACTTCCAACAAATTCATCTTCTAATGTTATCTTTAATTTGAAGTCTCTGTCATTCAAACTTTTTCATCCTGCTAAACTTGTTCTTCATATCGCTCATAGATTCTCCACTCATCATGATTAATAAATACTTTAATCTTTGTTGTGGTTTTCGATTTATTTTATAAAGGTAAATTTGAATTTGAATTTGAATACGAATCGAATTCTAAATCCGATTCCAATAAATCAAGAATATATGAATACACCACATAATATGTTTATTTTTTGAAAAGAAAATTATATATAATCAATACAAAAGTGACAAGTTCAATAGTTTTATCCGTTGGGTTTGAATTTTAACTTTTGAATTGTGATTTGAATAATAAACACCCCTTTTAGTGCCCCAACACCTCCCATTGTCTCTCTAGAATGCAAATTACTCTAGGCTCACTTGGTCCATAAAAAAATACTTGTGGAATTTCCTATCGCGTTACAACAAATTACAAAATTATATTGTTAAAATGAATGTAAATAAATATATTGTATTTGACCATGCTTGGTTTTATATAAACTAGAAAAAGCACGGTACGAAGGGTTTCACAAGGCCTTGTGATCGTTGACACAGTTGAGTTTTGAATAAAGTTTGATATCAAAACGTAGGAATAAAATAAATAAATAAATAGCAATTGTATTTCTTGAACAAAATTCATATATTAGTGAAACGGACTTGTGAAGTGTTATAACTTTCGACAATATTTGTTATTATTAAAGTTTAAAAACGAAACTTAAAATAAATAAATATAAAGGACAAATTGATATATACTTAAAAGGACGTGTAATTTACTCTTAATAATATTTATCAAAATTTAAGTATGCTAAGTATAAGATAAATCCAATGTCACGTCAACGTTTTTTTATATTCAAAGCACTTTTGAAGCACGTATTGTCCATTCATCATTTCAACGTGTTTTTTTTTTCTGCTTTTACATATTTTCTAAATACACATGCTTCTCAATTCTCATCATATCATTATTTTTATATATTTTTTAAACACACACTCCATGATATGCCCATCAATGTGAATATTTTTTATGTTGTTTTTCGATACCGTTCACTCATTAAATTCATTCTTTGGAGTTAATTTAAGTTTTGATCTTAAGGTATAGTTATTTTAAGTTTTAATGTGAAGTGTACACAATGCCAATCATTATATTACTGCTAGTCGCTACAAATATTTGTGTGTGGCTATATTAAAAATCATGTATATAACACGACTAAAAATAATCACTATCGTTCGAACTATGTTTTATTAACTATTTTCATATATGATTTAACAACAACACTATAAATTATTTTGTTATCAATTATTTGTTATGTCTTCTTTGTTTTTATTCATATTTTTAAGCTTACAATAATAAAGATGTATTATGTTTATAAGAATTATTCTATGAGTGCGGTGTATATATGTTTTTAATAATAATTTTTCACACCACTTGATTTTAAATATATAAAAATAAATTTTACCATATAACTAAACCATATACAATAGACAATTATACCTATCGTATGTTTAACGTAGCTTTAGCAAGAACAAGTATCGATCCAAGTAGGTAGCTACTGATAGTAAATTTTTGTTATTATTCGGCCGACAAATATAGATGATTTGATATTTTTATATTTATAAAGTAAGTAGACTAATAAAGAAGTATAGATAGAAATCAAGAAAGATAATCAAGCAAAAATAATATTCACTTAGACTCTGAATCCTCGTAGGCAAATGATGACAATATACACAACTTTATGATGAGAACATTCTATACACGTGTAACATGGAAATAAACTAGACCCCCGTCAAGACCACCTAAGCATATAACTCTTTGAAAAATTAAAACGATGTTAGCATAGTAACCACCTAAAGTCATTCCATGAAAATATCTAATGATACAATTATGTTAAATATAAATGTGGACTAAACTCATGTCATGGTTATTTAATCTCATAATCCTTTGAAAATTTATTACGATAAACACATACCAAACAACTCGAATCACATAATAAAAATACATAATGAAGTCTTTCAATTTATGAGTATCATACCATAAATATATGAACTACAAATTTATGCTAGTAAACCATAATCACACATATACAATGATAAGTTAAACTCACAACGAATGCAATGGCTTTTCCAAGCATATACACAAAGATCCGCATTTGAATAACAATCATATATGTTTTAATCCCCCATTCATAATTTCTAGTCAAATGTCATAAATACACATACATACATATACATATTCATGAATAAATACCCTAACACATACGGTTTTTCAATGTAATATGGTCAAGATACCCACGAGATTAAACATATACTCAAGTCAAACAAACGCACATAATCATTAAAGAACATTCAAAACATTGTTAAGGTCATCAACATAATCATCACCATGAATAACATGTAAATCATTAAAAATTAGCTAGAAATCAGCTAATCTAAGTGAACCAAAGGGTCTAACTCAGGATAGATACAAAAATACCCAAACAACTTAAATAATCAAAGAGATACATAGTTAGATGTAGAGATTATCAAACCAAATCAAGTTAAGATGAGTTGTATGAAGTTAGATTCTTTCTTTGTGTGCTTGAACTATTGGCTTCTAATCTTCTGAAATTTCTTCAAAATGAAGCTCAATGTTTGAGAGAACTAGTTCTTTTTTCCTTTCTTTATTTTTGAGCTTGAGTGAAATGAGGAAGAAGAAAGTCTAAAAAGGGATGATGTGTGTTATGTTTATGACAGATACAATCGTGGCCATAATATGCAGGAAATGAGGACCTAATACTTGTTATGGTTATGATAGAATCATGACCATAACAGTCTCTAAACATTCAAATCTTTATAAAATTTTTGTCTTTTTCTTTTGATATCATCAAGCAATCATCTAAAACTACAAAATTCAAATTAATCGCAATTAAGTATCGATAAAAATAAATTTGTAAAAAAAAAACTCAAAATGAAAAGAATATGCATTATTAACATGTATATTTATTCACATATAAATTATAATAGTATGACAAGGTTAAAAAAATACAAGAATCTTATGTTAAGGAAAATATATGAATTGATAAGATAAGTTGAATGTTTGCATACTTTTGGAGATCCATGGATTCATTCAAAATTGACTTTTCCAATGGTTATTAACATTAGCGGCATAATTTGCTATAGATATTGCCTAAAATGTTGTTGATTAGAAAAAAGTTAAACTTTTTTTAAGCCTTTAGAATTCATTATCAGAAAGTTTATGAAACATCATATCATAATATCTTGTTAATCAACGGAATCAGAGACAAGTGACTTTCAAGATTTAAAAAAACACTTAATATGCCCAGAAAGAAAGAAAAATATGTTGTCAATACTGTAAGATAATAATTATGTTTGTTTAAAATAAAACCTCAATTATTGAAGATATATTATTCCTCCTAAATTTGACCATGACTTTTATTTCCTCTCCACACAAAAATATGTGGAAAACAAGATTAAGACATGCAACTAGAATCTAAAAATCCCCGAATTTTGACAAAATAGATGATATATCTTTTTTCTTATTAACAGCAAATAGCATGATAAATCTACAGTTGTTGCTCATTAAGATAAGACTAAAAAGAAAAATAGAAAATATTCATTTCATGCTAATTAACGATCACAAATTTTTTAATATTATTTTTATCAAAGCATGACTTTTAAGATCTTAACAAAATTGTATGGTTTAAAACATCTTATCATTGAGTTGTCAATTCAAGCGATCATAACTTCATTATTACGCAAATTCACTTTGATGGTTGATTAAAACTAGTATTAAAGCATTCAGATTAGATTTTTTATTTTTATGTAAGAACCGTGTTTTATATTATGAGGGAGAACTGTTGGTGGTTATAAGTAAAATAAAAAAATTATTTAAAAAATATGAGACAACTCTTATTATTTTTTTTAATATTTTTTAAAATGGTTGTGAGTGAATAAGAAAAAAAACTCATTATAAAAACATAAAAATCTATTATTTAATAAAAAACGGGAGAAAAAATAGTATTTTTAATGTAAATATAGGTATAAAAACTAGGAAGTTAGTGTGACTCACTTTTTGATTTTCTTCAATCTTCTAAGAGCATTCACAGTCTATTTCTTATCATTATTCATATAATTACACTAAAAATACTATTTTTTCTCTCATTATTTTAAATAAACAATATTTCTTATACATTTATCATTACTTTTTCTCCCTCCTACACTCACAGCAACTTTTAAAAATATAAAAAAAATTTATAAGATTTGAACATTAATTTATTAAATTTGCAAATTAAACAGTAATATTTTTCTCTACTCCCCTCACAACCACTAACAACAACTCACAACTATTTTATATAATATAAGTATTACACTCACATAAATATACCAAACAGGCTATTCACAACCCATTCATCATTTTTATTCGTATAATTACATTAAAAATCACTACTTTTTCCCTCTCTTTTCAATTTTATCATTACTTTTTCTATTTCATCCACTCATAACCACTTAAAATATATTAAAAACATTATAAGGTTTTAAACAATGTTTCACAAAAATACGAATTGAACAGTAAATTTATTATATCATTCACTCACAACCACTTATAATCATACCATATGATATAAGAAATACACTTATATAAATTTAAGGTAAATTTAGGGAACGGGTTCTGCTCTAAAATATCATAGCATGTGATTTATTCTATTTTATTTCTGTTGATCTTGTTGTACGGTTATAATGAAAAATGCGTACAAAAGAGTTGTATGATACCAATTAAAATAGTTTTCACAGTGACTAAAAATAGATTTCTTATTTTTGTAATAAAACTTGTTATTTTGTATCAAAAATCAAAATTATAGGCCAAACTCTTTATACTAATAATCTCTATTACTATATAAAACATATTGGATGGGCAGCTTTGTCATTTCACCTTGGGCGTAAGACGCGCCTCCTCACCTCCGCTTCTTCACCCTCCATGGGCGTTACAGCATCCCTGTTTATTGCGTTCGCCGGTAGGTCTACCGGCGGGATTCCGAAAGTCCCCAGCATTCACTGTCGCCTCTTCGGTTGAAGCAAGGCTGTGCTTTTCGACTACATACCGAAATCCCAACAACTCTGAATCTTCGGCCGGCGATTATGTACACACCCGCTACGCCTTGGAATCGAAGGTGATAATCGCATTCCCTACTTTCGTTTCTTCATTTCCATCATTCCTCACCTTCATACATCCAATGATTTCGCAGATTTCATATCTCCAGACGGATTTCCTTCATTTCATATTCGCACAGGTGAGTTGTTTGTGTTCGTTTTGTTTGTTCAATTGAATTGAATTGTTTCAAATGTGTATGCTAAATTGTTTATTTTGTACATCTTTCATTTGAATGAAATTCGGTTTTACATCAGTTACATGTTTCTGTTGGTCTGTTTTTCATTGCAATCGTTAACTGGTCTTGCAATGTGGTGAAACTTAGGCTTTGTTTGGTTTTCTGACGAGGTATGGGTCTATAGCAATATAAAATGATGGTGTTCTTTAATTCCACAGGGCAGTTGTAGAGAGAAGTAAAGCTGTCCAGAAAACATGACGGATTCTTCATGACTACTGTTACTCAGTGCGGCGGAGAAGAGACGACTCATAAGTTCATCCCTTTTGATTGCAGTTGAATGTGATTGATGGTTTGTTTATTTAGTTTGGTAGATTATGCTATCAATTGACTATTAAGGTTTGGAACCGTATCAAATTGAGGAAATAATATGGATGATAAAATTACTATAAGCCCCTTGCTTATACTATAGTCATTTATAATCATCATCTGATTTTTGAGTGTTTTGATTGGCTTTTTGTTTGTTTACAACTTCAACATCAAAGGATAGTGTTGCTGAGATTATGTCTGTTGTAGGTGAGCGTCATATCATATTTAAACTGGTAACAAGGTTGTAAATGTCTAAGAATCGTTTGGGCTCACAGGTCCGTGTTTTTTTCTTTTTGCAGATTGCAATACATGAAGAGCATTATCATGAAGATTCAAAATTATGCAACAATACTGGTAGTGGTCTGCTAATATTGTCAAACACATAGAAGTGCTTGTTTATTCTAGAGGTTCAAGGTGGCAGGTTAGGTAATGGATTAAAGTGGGTTTTGGTTGGATCAAGTCAATTTTGCCATGGGTCAAAACATGTTGGGTTGATCTTTTACACAAAATTTTATTATTAATGTGTTAATAGTAATTTTGAAAAGCAACACTTTAAAGTAATAATCTATTAAATACAACAATATAAGAAATTGTATGCATTAAGAGTATTCTTCCATTTGATCTACTTCTGTTTAGCTAATTTTATGAGTTGATCAATATATCATGTTTTGGCAAAACAAAATCATAATATACTGCTTTAAAAGTAGATGGGTTACAAAATTTCATAAGTATAAGGGTTTATCATCATGAATGAATGATCATTTTAAAACTTTCACGTTGGTTGGTGGGTGGGCTACTTAAAAGATTCCGATGACCTATTTGGAAGACTGATACACATAACACCAGGTGTAGGCAGATTTATTGATATAAGTTATAGCTCAAGGTATAACATAGTAATGAAAGGGAAATCATATATTTTTATGGCATTTAGTTCATATAATATTTACAAATAACAGTGGTGATGGATG
Organism: Flaveria floridana; assembly: GCA_018326465.1. Taxonomy (NCBI): domain Eukaryota; kingdom Viridiplantae; phylum Streptophyta; class Magnoliopsida; order Asterales; family Asteraceae; genus Flaveria; species Flaveria floridana. The sequence goes on along the minus strand of BJCO01000126.1, from coordinate 967 downwards.
TTTGCCTATTACAGACAAGTGGTGCCTGCATCTCCTGGAACTCCTCTTTTGAAAATTTTGTGGTCAAGGAGAATGATACACTATGAAGGTAAATGAATCATACTTTTATCTTGGTTAGAAAAATGGACATTGGGTCAAAGATCTTGCATAGTGATGGATTGATCTTAGAAACTTACATTACAAATTTATAGGTGGCCAGTCAAAACCTATTTACATATGAAGTGACTGATTCTTATTATGTTTGCTTTTTAGTGGGTCAAATGGGCAAATCAATTTTTAGTTAAATTGTATTTAATGCACATAACCTACTAAATCACTATATTCAAATTGACACATTATTATTGCGCTTGTCATCAACTTTATAAAAATAGAATGATTTGTATAATCAATTGTATAAAAAATGATTTGTATCGACTGTATGAACATAGAATGATTATTATTCCATTTAGTGTTATGGTAGTAAATCCCTTGCTGATCAGTTTCTAAATATAATTTTACATCCATGCTATACTAGCTTTATGACATTTAAAAGTTATTGCTAATTATATGTCTTTGCTATATTATGACCCTTTCTTTCCTTACATAGTCTTGAGAGACGATCAATTGGTTACTTTGTGTCTTGTATTATATTTTTTTAGAGCAACATGGTCGTCGATCATCACCCTCATTTTCTTTTCGTGTTGTTTAGATGGTGTTTGGATGTGGTTTATTAAAGTAATCATTGGGTCATCAAGAAATTAGTATCATAATCAGATGATAATTTGATTAGGTTATCACTAACTTTTCACCTATAACTTCAAATCTGATAAAGGATCTGGATCATGTTTCCCCACATACTACAAGTAGCAATAATTAGTTTTGTAGCAAACTCTTACATCCTTTAGAGTCTTGGGTCTGGATATGTTAAGTAATATTTGGTTCTCTTACTTCATAATCAGGATATGTTTTAGGTCTTGTTGATTAGATT
>BJCO01000125.1:0-29674 GCA_018326465.1 Flaveria floridana | reverse complement strand
ATCCGGTCCATCCGGTCCGACCGGTCCGACCGGTCCGACCACCAAACCAGTAAGGCGTCCGGTTCGACGTCCGATCCGGTTCTGAGAACATTGCTACACTCTACTAACAACAACTTAAAACTTTTCTCTATAATATAGCAACCTCCTCTCACACACTGGGCGAAGCAAGTGGGGCCCTTAATACTTGATGCATAAGATGGTTGTACATTATGTTTGAGAGGAGGTTAGCTACACTAACCTCCTCTCACACACCGACTTACAAAAAGTTAGATCACTATATAATAACTATTTAGAAAAAAAAGACAACAAAAAAAACTGAATTTGATATTTATTTCTCTTTGTTTTTACTTTATTTTTCAGATGTAACATGTATAGATTGATTTTTTCTAAGCAATATTAAAAATCGCAAGGTCGATCGAAAATCATACTGTATGTTACACACAAAAAATAAAAACATGTATTAGACAATCAACCCTGTATAGTACGTACTTCGAATTTTTACCAGGGTTGAAGCTTCGTATAAAAATGAATACCAATCTTCTTTACCATTATATTATTAGACAGTTAAGTATAAGATTTAGAGCTTAAAGCTTTAGTGCATGTTCTTAACTGAACTTGCATCCTATATAAGTGGACATGAACCTCAGCTCATCAATTCATAGTACGTTCACGTTATTATACAACCAAAGTATAAGTCTAAATGTTATAGTAACGGTTTTATAGAAAATCTTTATTTGAACTAGTTAAGATGAATACGTTTAGTATTTTATTTTTTTAATTTACACATGTTTATTGACTTTAGTCGTACTAACATGAGGTTTTACAACGTCAAAAGGTAAATTATCATTTTTGCTTTTTCGAGCATATATACTGCTATATTAAAACGAATTATGAAACATTTTTAAGATAAATTAATGTTTTAAATATTTTGAAGGAAAATAATTACTTTTATTAAAACTTAATAAACAAAATCAAACTTAACATTCAATTTTATATTTTCCAACAAAAACTTTTGTTAGAAATTTCAGGTTTTCTAGCAGCGACATCGACTAACCAGTTATACATCTCAATTACCATTCTTTCATACTCCACTTAGAATCCAAATTAGCACTTAACAATAATAAATCACTTAAACATAGTTACATATAATTTATTCAGTTTTTGTTTGTCTATCTCTTCCACAACATTCGACGCTCAAAAGCAAGACGCTTCACGTCACTAACTTCATAAAGGGCGTACAACTCAAAACCATTACGTATGTACTTTTGTGGTACAATTTTAACTTAAACTTCATGTAGCCTCTTTCTCAGCAAATAAAATATAATAAAATCTGTAACACTATTATAAATGACCATTAGTGACACATATTCGGTAAGTAATTACCTTCAAAATCCACTAAAAATATATTTTTGGAATTTTAATGGGTTCAGTTGGTGATTCATCGATCGGTAATTATCAACTAGCGGTAATATTCGATCAATAAATTAAAGTATTTATTCTTTCGTCTAGGCTTTTTTAGAAAAGACGTATCCCAGTACAACAGTCTAAATGCAACCCGATAGACTTGTCATAATTTGTTGCTAAATTTATCCGTTAATAAGCCGGAGATACTCCATCATACATTAAGTTACCCATTATCATATTTCCAACAGAAAATGATCACCAAGAGACTTAAGACAGACGGTTATCCGAAAGAACCAAAACCATCGATCCTGAGTTGTTCTGTAGTGAAATATATAACAATCATTTAGAGTATTATTTCCCAAATTTATGAAAATATTGCTCTGGTGTTCACTTCTACCTTATAGTTTTTGGGGCTTTTAACTATCTTATTTTCGAGCTGATTGTATATCTTAAACGCTCTCCAATTAAATGATTGTAGTCATAAACTTGTGTCAAACATGTATAATAGTTTTCCAGTCTGTTAAAAGAATCGGAACTTATTATGTTTAATCAAAGAAAGTTTGAGCATTAACAATTTAACATGATTTTCATGCGAGATATATAAAAAAATATTTTTTTTTCACGTACGGCTGAATTGATGTTATCCACTTTGATATTGTGAAGAATGACGTGTTTCTAGGATGGTTCAACTTTGTTATAGAATAAAGTTATCTTGAAGGTATGGAATTATCTTGTCCGTACACTAAATATATAACTCTTAGAATAATCACTATTACCCACGGTATTCACTATGTAAGATCCTAAAAACAATTTAGAATGGAAAAAATAATATTTGTGTATGATTCCGGGTAACTAGCTTCTAATCCATTTGCGCGTTGCACCGGTACCGTTCGCGACATGATTTAGGGGTTGTTTGATTTGCTTCTGATCGGGTCAAAATGTCTGACCCACTGACCCGGTCAGACATTTTGGTCAGTCATTGTGTTTGATTCTCACTCTATCGCGTCTGACCCGATCCAAAGCCACTGACCCATGCCTATTTTTCCTCTTACCCGGTCAGATTTGGAGAAGGCTCTTACTCGATCAGCTACTTCTGACCGAGTCTTTAAAATCAAACAGCCCCTTACTATGGACTGTAACCTGACTTGTTTTCAAATTAAATTTATATCGAAACGTATAGTAATTCAAATAAATTTATACCGTCGAATGAAAACGTAGTATATTTGACACAACTTCAAACAAAATTTACATCAAAACATAGACCAACTCAAAATGTATATAAATATAAGCAGTGCAGCGACGCTGTTAGAAAATTTTAATATATATATAAACCATACTAAATTTATAATTAAGTTTCTTATAACATTTTTTTAGGATGTAGACAAACTTTCTTTTGAATTATCTATGCATTTATTATCACTAATTATAATAATTTTCGTTTAGTAAAAACATCTAAAGATATATTTTGCTAGCTGAAGCCTTGAATCACAATTTAACTTAATTATGGAATGCAATATTAATAAGTGATATAAAAAATTAACATGTCTTTTATTATGAAATTTAGTTAATATAAAGAGAGGGGAAAAATAGAGAAAAGCATCAAAGGGAAAGAGAGAGATGGAGAATTAAACCAACAAAGTGAATAAAAGTAAGACTTGAATCCATGTATAAAGAATCAATGACCTGGGTTTTCCTCTAGATCTATAAATGGGCCTTTTTTTACAAGATTTTCGAGTAAAACATAGTTGGGATATACCTCATGTATCACATAACGTGAGGATATAAAACCAACGACTCTCTATAATATAATTTAATGTAGTACGAAATAGTTACTTGTAAGTTGAAGAAATATAATGTAGAACAAAGATCATTTTATGTAATGACAAGGCCCATTGGGGCTAATTAGTGCATTGATTATGATACTATGTATTTAACACTAAACTTACTTATATGACCCGATGTGTATTTATGTAATAAAAAAACAACTCATTAACATAAGAGAAAACAGATTAGCCTCCTAATCATCATCACATTTATTCAACATTGTTATGACCTATGTTAATTTGTTTGACTTAATACAACTCACTAACAAATAACAAAGCCGATAAAGCACTAAGAAATAACAAAGCCGATAAAGCCTATAGTGATTTCTTTTTTCAAACTTTTTTTATACTTACATAACCAACTTTGTTTAGTAAAAAAAACTAAATAGCTAGCTTATAAATTGATTAGGTGTGTTATGTAAGTTTTTTAAGTGATTCTATGTCAAACAGAAATCGAAAAGATTTTTTCGAAAAGAAGCCTCAAATATAGTGTTGAAATTGAATTGAATAACACAAGATTGAAAACAATACGAAGTTCGTGAATGATTTTATTGTGTGAATTGATTCAATTTCAACAATTGGTATCAGAGCCAAGATACGGCTCAATCGAAGAAGATCAATTCGACTGATCAAGAATTGAAGAGAGACAGGATGGTGTCGACAAAGTTTGATTTGAAGAAGTTTGATGGCAGAAACGATTTTGGGTTGTGGAGGCTGAAGATGAGAGCATTACTAGTTCATCAAGGGGTTGTTGATGCACTGAAAAGAGGTGATGCGGTGGTACCAGCTGGAGCCACAGAGAAGGAAAAGAAGGAGGCTGGAAGTAAGCACAAAGACATGTTAGAAAAGGCTCACAGTGCGATCATATTGAGCCTGGGTGATCGAGTGCTGCGGGAGGTGTCGAAAGAGACAACAGCTGCAGGTGTGTGGAAGAAACTTGAATCACTGTATATGACTAAGTGGTCAGCCAATCGACTTTACCTTAAGAAAAGGCTCTATACATTTGGAATGGGGCCTGGTAAGTCATTGGAAGATCATACTGATGCGTTTAATAAACTCATCCTTGATCTTGAGAACATTAAAGTGAAAGTGGGAGATGAGGATCAAGCCATTCTGTTCTTGACTTCCTTGCCTCATAGTTATGAACACTTTGTTGAAACACACATGTATGGACGAGATACTCTGACAATGGTAGAAGTGCTGGCAGCCCTGAATTCAAAAGAATTGAAAAGGAGGACAGATCCTAAAGAAGAAGGTGGAGATGGGTTGCTTGTCAGAGGAAAAGGTGAGGCAGGGAGAGGGAGATCTGAGATCCGAATGAACAAGAACAGAAAGACTACTCAATCCAAGTCAAGATTCAAGCAGAAGTGTTTTGTCTGCAATTCAGAAGGTCATCTCAAAAGAGACTGCCTAGAATAGAAGCAAAGAAGAGGAGAGTCTAGCCACTCTAAGTCATTTAGTCAAAAAGATGACTCCTCAGATGGGTATGGCAGTACAGATGTTATGTGTATCACTAATGATCATGTGTTAGAGTGCTGGATACTAGATTCAGTATGTTCCTTCCACATGAACCCTGACAAGTCATGTATAAGGAACTACATGCCTGCTGATCTAGGTGAAGTAAAATTGGGTGATGATAGATCATGTAGGATTCTTGGAAGTGGCACAGTAATAATCAAGTTAACCAATGGGTCTGAGGTAGAGATACAGGATGTCAAGTATGTTCCAAGCCTCAAGAAGAGTCTAATATCTCTAGGGATGTTTAAGAGAAGTGGACATCATGTAAGTCTGAATGATAGGAAGGTTAAAGTGATTAAAGGGTCATTAGTGGTAATAACAGGATTAAGAAGAAACAATAACACTTATGTGTTAGATGGAAAAGTAGTGACTGATGAGGTTTCACTGGTACAGTCTGATATTGATAAGTCCATTCTATGGCACAGGAGGTTTGGCCATTTGAGCAGTCAAGGGCTGGAAGAGTTAAGGAAACAAGACATCATTGACAACTTTAGAGTTAATGATGTTGGGTTCTGTGAAACCTATGTAATGGGAAAGAAAAGCAGGGTAAGGTTTAGTAAGAGTAAGCATACCACAAAAGGAATTCTAGACTATGTGCATTCTGACTTGTGGGGCCCTGCTAGGGTGAATACTTTGGGAGGAGCTAGATACTTCATGTCCATTATTAATGATTTTTCAAGAAGGGTATAGGTATATGTGCTCAAACATAAGAGTGATGCTTACCAGAAGTTTGTAGAATGGAAGAAACTAGTAGAAACTCAAACAGAAAGAAAGGTGAAGAAGTTGAGGACTGATAATTGGTTGGAGTTCTACAACCAAGAATTTGATCAATTCTGCAAGAGACATGGCATAGCCCGGCACTTGACTATCTCTGGAACACCTCAGCAAAATGGGTTAGCTGAGAGAATAAATAGAACATTGTTGGATAGAGTAAGATGCATGAGGTTGAACTCTGGGTTACCTAAGAGTTTCTGGGGAGAATAGGTGAGCACAACTACTTATTTAATAAGCAGAACACCCTCAAGAGCTCTGAATATGAGAACCCCAATGGAGGTATGGTCTGGCACCAAGCCTGACTATAGCCATCTGAAGGTAGTAGGTTCGGTGGCTTATGCTCATATAAGTCAAGATAAGCTGAGTCCAAGAGCTCAAAAGTGTATCATGCTTGGATATCCTAAAGGTGTAAAAGGGTACCGGTCATGGAGACTTGATGATGGGGTCCTAAAGTCATTGTGAGTAGAAATGTTGAGTTCCAAGAGGGCAATTTTTATAAAGATGTGATTGGGAACAAAGAGGGAGTTACTCAGAAGGTGACAAGTCAGGATGGGGTTCATGTTAAGGTGGAGCATTCAGAAGTGAACAAAGATAAAAGTGTTCAAGGTGAGACTCATGGGGAGGGTAGGCCTGCTGTGAGTGAGCAGTCATCTTCAAGGGATGGTTATAGTGTTGCTAAAGGGAGAACCAAAAGAAGCATAGTACAACCCTTGAGGTATAGAGATGAATGTCACTTGTCTGCAGTTGCTTTTAGTGTTGCTGAATATGAAAGCATATTTGAGCCACTATATTATGGTGAAACTATGGGATCAGAAGAAAGAGAACTATGGCAAGAGGCTATGGAAGATGAGATGAACTCATTAAGGAAGAATGGCACCTGGGAATTGATAGATAGGCCTACTTATTAGAAAATGATAGCATGTAAGTGGCTTTATAAGATAAAAGATGGGTTACCCGGAAGTGATAAGCGCAGGTTCAAGGACAGATTGGTAGCAAAAGGGTTTACTCAAGTAGCTGGGGTAGACTATACTGATATCTTCTCACCTGTGGTGAGACATACATCAATCAGAATTATACTATCTATAACTGTTGCATTTGACTTAGAACTAGAGCAGTTAGATGTCAAGACAGCCTTCTTGCATGGTTATTTAGATGAAAACATCTATATGACTCAACATCTGGGGTTTGTAGAAGTTGATAATGAAGACAAGGTCTGTCTATTAAAAAGATCTTTATATGATCTTAAACAAGCCCCTAGGCAGTGGTATAATAGGTTTGATGATGTCATTGTAAATCATAGGTTCTTCAGAAGTTCATTTGATAGTTATGTATATCATAAGAAGAGTGATAATAGGAATTATGTGTACCTGTTATTATATGTTGATGATATGTTGTTAGCTTGTAAAGATAAGCCAAAAATAGACAGAGTTAAGAAGTTGTTGATGACTGAGTTTGAAATGAAAGAGTTGGGTGAAGCTAAAAATATACTTGGCATGGAAATCAAGAGGTGTAGAAAACAGAAGTTACTATGGTTATATCAGACTGCTTATGTTGAAAAACTTTTAAGAAACTATGCTATGGAGGGTGTAAGTCAGTTAAGACACCATTAGCTGCACATTTTAAACTGTCATCATAAGATTCACCTGAGAATGAAGAAGAAGAAAGATATATGACAAATGTACCTTATGCAAACTATGTTGGTAGCCTCATGTATTTGATGGTCTGTACAAGACCAGACTTGGCATATGCTGCAAGATTGATAAGTAGATATGTGACTGCACCTGGTAAGATGCATTGAAATGTTGTTAAATGGGTTATGAGGTATCTACAAGGTACTAAGGACTATGGGTTGATTTTTGGTAAGAATGATTGGAGTACTAAGAGGTTAATTGAAGGGTATGCAGATGCAGATTATGCTAAAGACCCTGATAATAGTAGGTCAATGACTGGTTATGTCTTTAAGGTGCTGGGAGTACTGTTAGTTGGAAAGCTCAGTTGCAGCCCGTTGTTGCTCTCTCAACTATTGAGGCTGAGTACATAGCCTTAGGAGAAGCTGTGAAAGAAGCATTGTGGTTAAGAGGTATTGTTGCAGATTTGGGCATGAGTTCTAATGATGCTGTGGTTATGTGTGACAATCAAGGGACTGTACAGTTGACCAAGAATGCCAAAGTTAATGATAGAACTAAGCATATTAAGGTGAAGTGTCACTTTATTCGAGATGTGGTTAGTGCTAAAGAAGTGATGATTGAATCAATTGGTACTGAACATAATCTTGCTGATGTGTTTACTAAAGTTCTGCCTGGTTCTAAATTTGATCTGTATTGCTGGACTAGGAATCGGTTGAAGCTAAGTCATTAGCTTTAAAGGTGGAGAATTGTGGGAAGTTAAAGCCAATGATTATAAGTACAAGGGCGATTTCTGTCATTTGTAGTTTCTGTTTGTATTAGTTAGTTTGCTAGAAGTTCGAGGGTGTAAAGTGCCAAATTGGAAAACTTGTTAACGGCTGCTAACAACCCAATTTGGGGATAAATAGCTCGATTAGGGTTCTAGAATTGATTAATTCAATTTCTTTGTAATTGTGTTTACTTGCAATCAATTCACACAATAAAATCGTTCACGAACTTCGTATTGTTTTCAATCTTGTGTTTTTCAATTCAATTTCAACATATAGATTAATACAAAAATCAATTTAGATGTTAAAAAAACAAGATCCGTTTAATAAATAAAATTATTTTGGTTGATGTGTTTATTAAATTCCTACATGGAAAGTTCTCTATCGAGATAGACATGGTTACATATACAAAATATATAGGCACTATATCAATAGTGACACATGTTATATTAAGAGTCATAACGTCATGGTTAATTATATATTGTTTTTAGTCGTATGATTTCTCTTTCTTTCCCCTTTACTTAACAAATAAAAAAATAATGAAAATGATTTTTTTTCTATTTTGATGGTTCCTTGTCCTATAAAACCCCTCCATTCGCTATTGCATCTTCAAAAAAAAACATATGTACACACACCTTCATCCAAATATATACATCACATCCAGTTATTACATCTTCAAATATATTGTTTTAAGATTCAGAAAGAAATATGAAAGAAAATTACAACTTAGTTCCTTCATACGAAGAATTTGCCCCTGCGTTTTCTCCAAGCTTTAATTCTTATGAATCCAACATCTCTTCTGTCATTGAATTTAATTCAAACGTTACTTATGGTCATCTTGGCCCTCAAACACCCGTGGTTAATTTCTCTCCATCTATCACCTCTAACAACTCGAGTACTTCAGATGAAACCGATGAGAACCAGATGATCATAAATGAGAGAAAGCGTAGGAGGATGGTATCAAACCGGGAGTCAGCCAGGAGGTCAAGGGTGCGGAAGCAAAGGCAACTCGACGAGCTATGCACCCAAGTGATTCAGCTCAGGAACGAGAACCACGGGCTCATGGTTAAACTAAACCAGTTCTTGGAGTCACATGACAAAGTTGTTCAAGAAAATGATAAGTTGAAGAAAGAGTGTTTGGAGCTAAAGAAATTGATTAGTGAAGCTCAACTTCATAACACATATACTAGTTTGGGAGATTTAGGGTTTTTCAGAGATCTTCATCATGATGATGTTGATGATGATCATGATCATGATGTGGTCATCCCGTAGATATTATTAATGTTGGGCCTATGACTTTTGATTCTTCCCCTTTGCTTTATTTAACTCATCATATTGGTGTTGCATGTGTTTTATAATTGTAAAAGAAATACTATTTTTTTTTCAAAAGGATGCATCATGTTTTGTTACTTTTACTTGGTGGTGTATATGGAAACTATTTTCAATGCATTTGTTGCAACTCACCAGCCAATACGCAAACGATACGTCTGAACTCAAGTACTATCTTGTTTATCTTAGACTATCTCCTCACTGATCATGCATGCATATGCTCACAAAATTAGTGGCTACTCATATTTTAAAGAGAAAGTTAGCAAAATAAACACTTTTATAAACCCTTTTATCAAAATTAGCATTGAGTTTTAGCTTACTTTTATTTGTATTCAATCAATAGTAAGGTACTAAATGCCCCTACATGTTAAATTGGATGTTTTTTAATCAATCTAATCATTAACTTCATCTCACGTGAAATTAAACACAGAGCGGTCATATGTTATGGTTAAACGTGACTAGCCTGGCTACTCTCCTGCTAGCCGACCTAATCTGACTTGGACCCAGATGAAATTAATGGAGAGCTTACACGTGTCATGACTAAACTCAACTAAACCCGGCTAAGTTGTATCCGCGAGACAGTTTTGGTTGTCCTAGCTGGTCGAACCAACTAAACCCGGTTATCAATGTTTATTTTGGTTTTTCAAGTTATCAAGTGTTCATTTTGCTAATATTTTCCTTTTTAAAAGTTAAAACAGTGTGCATTTTACTACCTCACATCCCATTTTGACGTTTACTTTTTATAACCAAAATACATTTAAGTAACTTATTAGTCTTTTATAATATTGTATAAATACATGTAACAATTACTTATAAATATTACATAACTAAACATTTAAAAAAATATTAAATGTTATATAATTGATAGAAACTTTAAAGTTGTGAAAATCAAACGTTTAAGAGAGGAATTTAAATGTTACTATTTTAAAATATGATAAACATAAAAATATGAATGTTACAAAATTAAGACCTTTTTATTAAACGGGTTAAACTGACATACTTATAGCCTTGGGGAGAAGGGGTGGAAGTGTAACTTAAATAAACCAAAGTCACCCAAGTCACATACCATAATCGTTTTTGTTGCGGTCAGGCTACGGTAAAGGCGGAAGTAGACAAAGTTGCTAAACACGAGAAAACTTGTTTAGAAAATCAACGTGTGTGTTATCTCTTTTGATTTTGATATGTTTGGGTTTCTAGCCTCATAGGTTGTGGACCTTCTGAACAAGATTCAACGGATCGTGCATAGTAATTTATTAGTTTTTAAGTCTCAAAACTTTATTCTTAGTAGAACTGATTTTGCTATACAAAAGGGGGTGATAGCACAACTTTTTATCCGTTTACCTACCACTTTATAATAGTCGTTTATTTCATCTATAATGATGATATAATTATGTTTTTCAACATAAAAAATTTACCTTTTATAATTATTAAAATATAATGTTTTATAAATCGTAAATATACTTAATCAAAACTAAACTGGATCAATAGTTGGTTATTATTTATAACTTTGGGTATATAGTGTTTTATAAGAATTTGAACATACTATTGAGACATGCTTAATATTATCTACACTTCTATACAAACTTTACTGAAAATTCCGAATCAGGTTAAATTTGATTTTCTTTTACATTTTGTTTATACAATGTTTTATAAAATCTTTCTACTCTAATAAAAGAGTAACTTGAAGTGTCACGTGCCAGAATCACAATCATCCTCACCAAAATTTTTCCGCCTCTCTCTCATCTTAAATAATTACCTTAATTATTAATAATATTATTTAATATTTTTTTACATTTAATAAATTAAAAAAGAGATCTATTTATTAATGTTATTTCTAAATAAAAAATTTTAATATAAAATAATAAAATTTTCTAAAGCATAAAACTTTTTTTAAAATACAAAATATTTTAAAAGTGGTATTTTTAAAAATTCAATTTTTAAAACCAAAAATAATTAATTTGGCAGATATAATAAGAAAATTTTTAAAAAATGATATTTTAATACGGTTTGTTTTAGAATAAAATATTTATTTTTTTGGGAAATAATTTAAAACCAAAATTTTAAAAAGTTGATATCTCTGTTTTATTAGTTATAATCATTTCTCATATATAATTTCAGTCATATCATATCTTATAATATCATTTTATAATTAATAAATTTTATTATTTTAATATTTTATTTTATTCAACTCGTGTAATACACGTGCTTACTAAAGCTAGTATTAAATATACCGCTACGAATGCTTATCTTTTTCCTTATATTCCGATATTAATTTTATTCAAAACTACTTTTCGTAAACTCTCACAAGGCTTATCATATTCTCGAATCTCGGCCCACGGCCCAAATGGGTTCATTCATGGGTTGGGCCTTATCTTAACTACTGCTTTGAAACCGAAGGCGCCAAGAGCAACTTCCAATAGATATTTCTCAATCTTCAGAGTTCAGAGTATGATTTTACCTTATCTTCTTCACATTTCTTCAGGAATACTTCCAATTTAACCATGGTTTCTTCTCTATCTCTCACCCCTTCGATATCTTTCAGAAATCCAAACGCCAATAGAAAATCATTGAACCCAATTACATCAATGGCTAAAGAAATCCACTTCAATCATGATGGTTCAACCACAACAAAGCTCTTGGTCAGTCGCAATTTCACTTTTGATCCCCCAATTTGGATCTTTATCGTTCTTTTTGATTTGGGTATAGAGGCGATTAGATTGTAACTTCTAACTGTTTGATGGGTTACGGGTTTTGGGTGTAGGCAGGGGTGAGCAAAGTGGCGGAGCTAATTGGGGTTACTTTAGGTCCAAAGGGTAGAAATGTGGTGTTGCAGAACAAGTATGGTCCTCCAAAGATTGTTAATGATGGTGAAACTGTTCTCAAAGAGGTTTGTGTGATGAAAATTTGCCCCAAAATGTGTCTTTTGATTGTGTAGTTATCGGGTTCTTTTCTTGATTGAATTCTGTAAAATGTTTGTAATTTTGTATGAGCAATGCATCTGTTTAGTTAGTTATCGATGCTCAAGGTTTCGTAACATGTTTTTGTGAGGTGCCTTCCAAGTGTTTGTGGATATGCCTCCGTGAGATTCATTCCACTCTTGATAAACGACATTGGGTCGAATGTGAATGACTTTCTTGATTCTGTTTGGGGCTATTGTTTTGTGATTCGGCTTTGTATGAGTGGAAACAGTATGTTAGTTCTTTTAACATGTTATGTCTTAGATTAATGGTTTCTTCAGATTCAACTTGAGGACCCTCTTGAGAATGTCGGTGTGAAACTAGTGAGACAAGCTGGGGCAAAAACAAATGATCTTGCTGGTGACGGTTCCACCACGTCTATCATGCTTGCACATGGCCTCATTGCTGAAGGTGTGAAGGTAAAAGAAGTCTGAAAGTTATCAACAGTTGGTAGAGGGAATGAAACTCAAACTAAACTTTTGAATTTATCAAGGTTATTGCAGCAGGCATTAATCCTATACAGGTGTCACGAGGGATTCAGAGAACCGCAGCAGCCCTAGTTTTAGAACTTAAGTTGATGTCTAGAGAGGTAATAACTGAATATGAAATTTATCAAGTTTCAATACCCATCAAGAATTTTAATGTGAAAATGTGTAAACTTGACAGCTAAACGTCAATTGTACCTTGTAGGTTGAGGGTCATGAGCTTTTGGATGTTGCTTCCATCAGTGCAGGTAATGATATTGAAGTGGGAAGCATGATATCCGAAGCAGTCCAAAGAGTAGGAAGGCACGGTGTTATCACTATTGAAAAAGGAAATTCTGCTGAGAACAAGCTAGAGATAGTAGAGGGGATGCAATTTGATCGTGGTTATCTGTCTAAATATTTTACTGATCGTAGAACCATGAAAGCAGAATTTCAAGATTGCAAGGTGAGATTTCTTGATTTTACTCCCTCTGTTCTTAAAGGAGGTATGAATTACATTTGTGAGAAATTTTGAGTAAAAGGTATGTTTGACCTCATAACGCAAAGTTGTGTCTAAATTTGAATTTAGAGATGTGGACTTTTGTTGATTGCAGTTGCTTTTGGTTGACAAAATAATCACAAACCCGAAGGAGATCTATAGAATATTGGACATTGTAGTTAAAGGGGAGTATCCAATTGTGATAATAGCAGAGGGCATTGAGAAAGAAGCTATGGCTCCGATAATTAGGAATAAACTCAAGGGGATAGTAAAGGCGGCAGCTGTTAAAGCTCCAGCCTTTGGCGAACGCAAGAGCCACTACTTGGATGACATTGCTATTTTGACTGGAGGTAGTTAACCTTAAGGATTTATTACTTCAATAGAAAATGCAATTCAACTACATATGTTGACTAATGTTGGATGGTGTCTGATATGGTTTTGTAGGGACGGTGGTCAGGGATGATGCGGGTTTGACTCTTGATAGGGTCAAAGAGGATATGCTTGGAACTGCAATTAAGGTGGTTATTACCAAAGACTCCACATTAATAGTTACTGATGGGAGCACTCAAGCTGCTGTCAAGAAAAGGGTCACTCAAATCCAAAGGCTCGTTGAGGTGCACGATTTAGCTATGCAAGTTATTTTCAAGTTTTAAGTTGACCTTAGAAGTCATTCTATGTTTTCTGACAACCAATGGAGTTTATGTTATTTGCAATCTGTAATACGAATAACTCTACCCCCGTCTATTTTTCAGAACACCGAAGAAAATTTCCAAAAGAAAATTCTAAACGAACGTATAGCAAGGTTATCAGGAGGAATTGCTATCATTAAGGTAATCTTTGTATTCATAAAATCTGATGAAAGTTTCCTGCAATTTGATGGTTGGAACTTTATGAACTCATGATTAGGTTGGAGCTCAAACACAAGTTGAATTGAAGGATAAACAATTAAGGATGGAAGATGCTGTGAATGCAACCAAGGTAGGTTGACTAGTCATGGTCAACTTGTTAACTTTCTGATACTGATCTTAAAGCTTCTACATTTTCTTTTGGTCAAGGCTGCAATCGAGGAAGGAGTTGTAGTTGGTGGCGGCTGTTGTCTTCTGAGACTATCTTTGAAGATAAATGAAATCAAAAAACTGATGGATAACGAGGAACAGAAGGTAATCCCACAAACGTCTTTACATTTTCACATCCCCTTATCATTATTTAATTATATTCTTTCATATGAAATTAAGATAGGAGCCGACATATTCTCAAGAGCGTTGGAATATCCAGCAAGGCAGATAGCCAAAAATGCAGGCGTCAATGGTAGTGTTGTTATAGAGAAGGTATGCCACACCTCTGTTATAACTAGTTGTGTATAGAGACTAGAGTCACCATTAGTCCATTATTTATAATTTTTATAATCATTTTCTGCACTTTTATTGTATTTAGGTTTTATCTAACGATGATACGCGATATGGGTATAATGCTGCAAGAAACCAGTATGAAGATTTGATGGCTGCTGGTATTATAGACCCAACAAAGGTGGTAAGATGTTGTATAGAGCATGCAGCATCTGTTGCAAAGACGTTTTTGACCTCTGATGCTGTTGTGATCGACATCGATGGACCAGTGGTTGAAGGAATGAGACCGCCAAAGCAAACACCAAAGCCTAAACCAATGCCAATGCCAATGCCAATACCAACCTCTGGTAATCAACTCGTTTCTCACACCTACAAGTCGTGTGCTATTTCATTTATGTTGACCTTTATTTGTGTGTGATCACACAGGAACTGGCCTGATGGGTTTTTGAGATTTTGCTAGATTGTTTAGCCATTTTATAGAACTGTTCCCAACTGTGAACCATCAATCTAGAACTGTTCAAGTGAGACTGACAATGGGACTCACACATGACGGCTTTACTCTAGAAAGCCAACCGAAAAAGAGGACTTAACGAATGCACCGAAGAAGCGTTTTTTATCACTCAAGCCTCCCGACATGATCCTGTTTGGTTGAGAATCCACGTAGTTAAAGTTTCCAAGAAAGTGTAAGATTCATTTTTTGAACGTGTAACATTTTGTGTATAGTAACATGACATGATTTTGATGTATTCACAGCCAAACTTTGAGTAATTAAGTCATTGTATAAATATCAAGACTAAACAACACATATAGAGTCTTTTTAAAGTGGAACGATACTAACGTGTAACCTAAAATGTTTCATAACCCAATTTCAATTCATGATAAACCCCCACACATTAGAACATCTACAATAAACCTAGACTCTCTCTAAGTTGAAATGCAATGATGGAGGCATAAATTGAAGTTGTAATTGGCATAGAAGGTACTAATACTAGAACCATCATAAACATCCACATGTAAATGCATATGATCATTCAAACTTTCATGTAATAAACACATATAAGTCATACTAGCATTAACTTGACCCTTACATCAATTATGACTACAAATCGTCTGGCCAAACATGATCTTTATGACATCTGAATGATTAATCTGGAAGAAATGGTGTTTGATTTGCACTCTTGAACTTCAAATTCGTCTTAAGTATGCTCTAGTATCTTCCCCAGGCCAGCACACCCGAGAAGTGACTGAAAATCCTCTTAAAATCATGCAAAAATGAAGAAAAACTGTTCATAACTGCAGTCGACGTTTGGGACGCAGACACCAGCAAAATTCCATGTGTTGCTTGCAGTCGGTTGATACGGATCCAAACATGCCTAAACCATTTCCAGTGAGCTTCTTTAATGTGTAACAAGTCCCACTTGATAAGTTCATCAACCAAATGTCTTTAAGAATGTTTCCACATTGAACCTGCAAGCACAAAAACATCTCAAAGTAGCGTATTTTCATAAGGATCCAATGCTAAAGCACGCAAATAATGACAATTAAGTAATATCAAATAAGCACACATTATATTCAAACATATTTTTTAAACTAAACTGCAAACAATTTTTACTACCATTCAAATTGCGTGTTGTCAAATTCTAAACTCGATTCGATTCTAATTAGGAATATTCGCTTCGAATTAATTAGCAAGATTCAGTTCGAATACAAGTTGTCTTAGTGGAATCGAATTCAACCAAATAAATAATTTTATTGTATTTTATTTTTAAAACTATACAAACTTGAATAACATCAAAATTGCGATTTTCAAACTAGTAAAAACATATTTGTATATATACAACAACATGTATATATACATAAATATTAAAATAAAAATAATATATTTATTTGAATTCGAATTTCAAATTAAACCTAAATTAAAATTCATATACGCATCAAATACTTATTCTATTTGAAAACTCGAAACTTAAAATAAAAAAATAAAATTCAACTTTAATTCAAATCAAATTTTAAGTTATCGAATCCGATTTGCATACTTAATACCTGATAAATTTTCAACTTGGATGACAAGCCCATAACAATCGCCGAGAAATGTCAAGTCAAAGTTTGAGTGTATATAAATATGAGACAAAGATAGTAGTTCAAACCTTAATTCTTGGCGTGATTTAGATCCGTGTGTTTGTTGTCTCTAACATCATTTTGGGATGAAAGTATCGTAGACTGATTAATGACTCGAGTAAACTCGTTTTTGTAGTAAACCTTCATTCAGCACCAAATGCAAAATACAAAAGTCTAGGGACTTATTTGAAGCTTCTGTTCTTCTGATGGATCTTTGACGACTTCGAATAAGTTCACACTTCACAATCACATATCTCCACTTGCAAATCCATCGGAATCATATTCAAACTGTGTGCATTCACTCGCAACACAAATCAACTCCAACTGTAGATTTCGATATGGGTATCGTCGAGCATCTAAAATCGATTGACTTCGAACAAGAATCATTCCCAACATATGGAGATTTTGTAGCTCTTCCTGTGTTCGCTATCTTCTTCCCAACAATTCGATTCTTCCTCGACAGATTACTTTTTGAGGTGATTGTTCTGATTTTGTGTTCATATGGTTATTGGGTTTGCTTTTTCGATTGAAATTTCTTCTGGGTTTGAATCAATTAGCTTGCTTGATTGCATGTGTTGTGTTCTTGAATTACTCTGTGATTGTATGTTTGAATGCCCTCAATCTCAAAAGGGTATGGATATGTATAATGAATATGTTTGAAATTGATATCAAGTAATGTGATCGTGGTGAATCATTGAATCAATAGGGCAAGTGGTTTCAGTTGCTAATTATTTGCTAATAGGTAGATTTCTAAGTTTGATGGTGGATTGTTTTGATGGCATTTTGCAGAAGTTCATCTGTGAGTATTAAAGATGTTTGAAGTAGGTTATCCTGTGATAGTAATCAAGAAGGTTGCACTGGTTTTTAACAATCAGAGGTAGTGTTTTGATGTAGATATGATGACAAAATATTTGCTTCATCTGTTCTTAGGACCTAAATTCGTGCACAGCTAATGAAAATTAGCTTGTGGGTACACTAAAAATGGTGTCTCGGAAACAAGTACCATGATCGAATCTATAGAAGCATTGGTTAATTCATTCCTCCTAGTTTCATATTAGTGTAGTTTGTTAGGATCAGATGAGTGCTTAGTTCTTGTTGATTGTTTGTCACTAATCTTACAAATTTTGACTCAATGTGAATCCCATTAAGAAGTAATGCTTTGAGGAAATATGTCAATTATCAGTGATGCCCTTGAAAGTATTCTAAATAGAAATGCATACGACATTTGAAAATCAATTCGAATATGTTTAACGGGTCAAGAACTTGGGCATAGTTTGGTGCAAGATTGAAAGAGAAATATATGTTCTTTATTACTTTGTTTATTCAAAGAAATTGGGATACAAGGATTCATTGAAAATGAAAGAAAGATTAATTAGCTGTTCAATGTATAATATAACAGAAACGGAGTATTCACGGTTGATAAAAATGAAGTATTGTTTATAATCTGTCATGTGTTGCAGCGTGTAGGTAGGTGGTTAATATTCGATAAGGCGCAACAGAAGCTGGAGGTTGAGACGGATGAAAGAAATAAGAAGATAAGAAAATTCAAAGAATCAGCTTGGAAATGCATGTATTATCTTTCAGCTGAAATTTTAGCCCTGACTGTAACTTATAACGAGCCATGGTTCACTAACACAAACAGTTTTTGGTTGGGTCCTGGTGACCAAAGATGGCCTGACCAGAAAATGAAGTAAGCTCTCGGTTATCTTGCACAGTTAATACTTCACATCACTAAGTAATTAGTATTATTTATAGTGATACTTTTTAGTGAATTAACAGGTTAAAATTGAAAGGTCTATACATGTATACTGGTGGCTTCTACACATATTCCATCTTTGCTTTGATATTCTGGGAAACGAGAAGGTCTGATTTTGGTGCGTCGATGGGCCATCATGTTGCAACTGCCATTCTAATTGCAATGTCTTACATATGCAGGTTTTTTTTGTCTTGTTTCTTTTTATAGAAACTTAGGATGAATATGTTCATTTTTTTTTGTTTATTTTGTGTAGGTTTGCTCGTGCTGGTTCGATTATTTTAGCTCTTCATGATGCAAGCGATGTGTTTCTTGAAGTAGGCAAAATGTCTAAATACAGTGGTGCAGAAACACTTGCAAGCTTTTCATTTATTGTGTTTGTAATTTCATGGGTCGTACTTCGCCTTATTTATTACCCATTTTGGATATTATGGAGTACAAGGTTAGAAAATGACAATCAACATCCTTTTAGAATCTGTTATATTCATTCTCATTGACACAATATGATAAGAATATAACATCTTTTGTTTCTTTGAAAATTTCAGTTACGAAGTAGTTATGACTTTGGACAAGGAGAAGCATATTAAGGAGGGCCCACTCTACTACTACGTGTTCAACTCGCTTCTTTACTGCTTGCTTGTTCTTCACATATATTGGTGGGTGCTTATGTACCGCATGCTCGTTAAACAAATTCAAGATAGAGGCAAACTCTCTGACGATGTTCGCTCTGGTAAGTTCAATTAATCAAGAAACTAAATTTTAATGTTCCATGTTTTACCTACAACTTTACATATCATTACTTTTTAGATATTTTAAAAAATGTTTGTTAGAAAAATCAGAGTTTGAAATCTTTTTCCTTGCTCATATTTGCAGATTCAGATAGTGATAAAGAGCATGAAGATTGATCTATTATTCCCATTTTGCTGGTAGGGAGGTTAGTATAAGGTATTGCAAATATTCATCTTTATATTGTCAAGATTTTTGCAAGATTCTGCCTTTTTATATCTAGTTACAAGCTTGTGCTATAATTTTGAGATTATTTGCAGATAGGAGTTCTTTTTCTGATCAACCTTAAACTTGATATCCAAATTGAGTTCTTGCATAGTCTTATACCACTTATCAACTTATATAGAATATCTATTCAAAGTCAACTTTCTAACACGCTGGTTCACAGACAATTGAAGATGTTCATTTGTTGATAGTTTTTTGTTCTTGTTTTCACCTGACTTGTTATCATCAAGAAACCTTGGTGATTTTGGAGAGTCAAGTTCATTAATGTAACATCAAATTTTCGGTTCAGTAGAGCTTTAATTGATTCATTTTCTTAGCTTTTTGCTTGTTGGTTTGCCACTTTCTGTTTATATAATTGGTTTCGAGAGTTCTTCACCCCGTTCTATAAAAGTTTTTTTTTTTACTTTTTGTTTTGAGGTTGTATTGTTGGATCATCGGGTTGACCCGGACAGACAAAATTTTCTTATGCTCTTTGAGTTTTCTATATGAAAATATGCAGGTAACATCGGTGTACTAGTAGGCAAATGTAGGACATATACCGTAGAACCCACCTTGAGTACCCTCCATCACAGACAAGTATCTTAATATATTTGTTGTGAGACTATCTTTCAAGCCTAATGTGAAAATGAGTTGAATGAGAATAAGTAAGATGAAAGTGATTATTTGAATTGAGTATGATGAAAGGATATGTATTTGGAAAGAGACCACACTTGTAAACAGGTATATAGGCATGTAAATGAACCGAACGAACACGAACATCTGTTCGTGTTTGTTCATTTAACTTTTACCAAACACGAATACGAACACAAACACATAATCGAACATGATTTTTTGTTCATTTTCGTTTATTAAGAAAATAAAAATGTTCGTGTTTGTTCATGTTTGTTCGTTAAAAAGCTAAATGAACACTTCACGAACATAAACGAACACAAATGAACAACAATAAACGGACATAAATGAAAAATAATAAACGAACATAAATGAATAATAATAAACATACATATGGAACACACAAAAAAACAAAGTTAAATGACTATTTTGGACTTTTAGGTGTACTAGTGGAGATTAAAATCTCACTAAACTTATATTTCTAGTATAACATAATACACTTAAGTTTCAAATATTAACACATAATATCCTTTTTTTAATATATTAATATATATAAATAAACGAACGTAAATGAACAAACATAAACGAACATATATGAACGAACATAAACAAATGTTCATGAACGTAAACGAACGAACAAACATGTGTTCATGTTTGTTCGTGTAATTAAACGAACATAAAATTTCTATTCATGTTCGTTCATTTACTAAATAAACAAACATAAACGAACTTCCCGCCGAACAGTTCATGAACGTTCAGTTCATTTACAAGCCTACAGGTATATAAAACACTGATGTGAAATATATTCAAGAGTTGGATGTATTTATACTAGGTTTATAACACTGGCTAATTTAAAACGGATATAACTTTTGAACTATCTAAAGTCACAAATACTATCAAAATCATATTTTAAGACATTACCAAAATTTTGAAATATAAATTGTTGATATGGAGCAAGCTAGATCGTAAGAAGAGATTTAAGCTCGTTCATTAAGAATTGAATGTGTTCATAAACAAGTCACGAAGACATAACCAAATGAAAATTTGTGTTCGCTTTCGTTCATTAAAAAATTGAACTAGTTCACAAATGGCTTATTAAATGAACTTTTCGTTGAACAGTTGACGAACTGTTAAGTTTGATTCGTTTACAGCCCTATTACTGAAATTCATTGAAGTATAAAATCGACACGGAGGGGCACAACTAACTAGTGCAAAGTCCCAGGGTACCCAATTGTATAGCGTGTATAGACTAGGGGCGTTTCATACCAACCCCAAATACCTAAGGGAGCAAATCTACAACAAAATCACCACATAAAAATGAAACACATAAAACTGTATAATCAAAGAGGAAAACAATACAGATTTCAGTAGGCATATCATATCGGATCTCCGGCCGACACCGTTGTAATTCTGATCAATCTCCGCCCCACAGGGTTGTAATCGGTATGTTTTTCTTTCAGTTCTACTGATTTTACGCACAATTTCGTGTTTCTTCCTGCGCAAGAGATGTCGAAATCGACTTTTTGCAAGGGTTGTTTATGCAAGTGATTTAGGGTTCAGTGGTTCTGATTGAATATTAATCGGATGTTTTAGTTGCGTGTATCGTTTTTTTTTTGCTCAGAAGATAGATTATCACACCATTGGTATAACTAGAAGTCTAGATGATGTTTCGTTTTGTAAGAAAGCTGGATTAACCGTGGTCACTTTTGAGTGTCACAAAGTGGACTTTGTTTACAATAGGTAGATTTTAGGGGTTGTGTGGTGAATGCTTTATATTGTCCAATGTTATGTGTCATTATCTGAAAGTTAGGTCACAAATGTTAAATGGATGCAATTTTGCTCTAATTTTGTATGAACAGTGATACTTGTAGCTCAGAATCAGATGAATAGTAGCATCTTTGATATCCAAAGTGAAATCATTAACCTTTTAACCGGTGTTTAGTTTTAATTATGTACCAGAGAAAGATGGATTTGGAGAAGATAAATCTAGAGGAGAGTGAAAAAAAAACGTGTGACTCTTGGTTTCCTTTATGTCTCTAATATGCTAGAGCTATAGGGTGTTCACGGTTCAGTTCGGCCAGTTTGGACAAAGTTTTAGGCCTAACCAGTGGTGTTGGTTGGGTCGACTAGTATTCGGTTTTGGTGTTTTGGCGGTTTGAATTTATTTTTGTTTTCTTTCAAAAGGATTGGTTTGTGTTAAAGCTGATTAAATGATACAGCAATTCCTGAACGTAATACATATACATAGTTACATGTCAAATAAATAATAAGTGTTAAATGGCCGGTTCCAAGTTCCAAACCCTCAGCCGGACCGTAAAAACTTTTAAACAGCCAAAACCAAACCGTATACATTTCAACAGGTCAAACTAGGTTGGGCGGTTCTGTCAGTTTCAATGATTAATGAACGCCCTATAAAATCTTTGGATCACGGCTACCACATGTGGATATGGCTGTCTATGTACTTCCCTTTGTAGTTTGTTTATGATATGTTTCAAAAGTGCTACAATCCAACTGTGAACCGAATTGTATGCATTTCAAACCGGTCAAGTCGTAGTTTCAACGGTTTATGAACCCCCTAGCTACTTCAAAATCTTTAGATGTAGCTATGGCTGTCTATGTACTACTGCTAGTTGTTTGTTTATCGTTATGATACATTTTAGAAGTGCTATAAACCAAATGAGAAATATTCTGACTTTTCTTACCTTTCGTGTATGAATCTAAGGTAATAATCAAGACGACACATGGAAGACGTGCTAACAGAACTACCGCCTCCTTCGCGTTTCTTCTTGGAAGACCTCAATAACTTCACCCCACCCGCTCCACCCCTACCATCTCCCTTCATATTACTCTCCACTCCAAATTCCAAAACCCCGCTTCGACCCTCTCTTTTCATAATTGCTATTTCCGCCCCATCTCTCTACTTAGTCCACCACATTTCCCCCAAAACGTTAATCGGAACCCTAATGCTCCCCGAAATATCATCCTCAGGGAACTCGGTTGACCCATCTCTTAAGGACAAATCATGCAACTTGTACACCATCAACCACGCTGGCAAATCCATTATTCTTGCCAACTTCCAGTACTCAGTTTCTTCAGAGAGAGCACACGCGATAGCTAAAACACTCATTGGCCAACAAATCATTCCCGAACGGGTTCTAATCTTTGATTCTGTTCAAAGCCGTAACTTCCGTGGTAGGATTTCAACAGATGATACATTCGCAATGAAGCTGGAAACCTCAGTAGAAAGAAAAGGGGTCCCACTTTTGAAAAAAATGAACTATTTTCCATCAGGAAGTGTTGTAGAAGGGTTGGGTGCTGCGCTCTTGGGTCGTTGCCAGATGAAGAATACCAAGGCGACACTCTGCGTCTCCTGGCCCGAATCTGGTGGCTCTGTGACGTCAGTGGTTAAAGATTTGTTGCTTAAAGATGTGCTGTCTGACATGGAACTTAGGATTGATGCTAATGGTGAAGATGAAGGCTTGAGGTTTGGTCATACAAATCATTACCTGGATTCTGAACTATATACCTAAATTTGAGTCCAATTTTCGATACATTTTCGTATTGTAGAAACTTAGCAGACAATGCATATGTTTTTGTTTTTTGTACTATCTGTACTATCTAAAGGAGTTGGTGCTTTTTGTGATCACTTGGTGTTCAGTACTTCAGTTTACGAAAAAAGTCCGATTATTGACCCGTTCTACCCACCCAGATTTTTAGTTAGGTTTTACGGGTTTTGGGTCGGTTTGGGTGGGAAGCTGGATTTGAGTTGGTTTGTTTAAACTTGTGGTTCTTTGTTTGATGAGCTGTTAGATGCGTGAATTATACACTAGCTCCCTGTTTCTGGCTGCTTCTGTTTGTAACTTTATCAAAATGTCTAAAAGATGAATATGAAATATCAACTCTATTTAATACAATTTTATATTTATGATAATAATTATAAAAACTTAAAAATACAGATTATTATGTATTTAAGATTATATAATTTATATATAAATATATTCGGTGTTAGATGCTAAACTATTATTTGGAGATTTTTGTTCATTGCCTGAAATATGAATGTAATCTAGTGGTTTTTTTTCATTTCAAGCCGGGAGTCTCATTGAAAGCGGTCTCTCTATCCGAAAAGATAGAGGTAAGATTTGCCACCATCCAACCCTTCACAGATCTTGTATACTGGGTATGTTGTTATTGTCTCATACTTTATCTTCTTGTTGTTAGTCTCATACTTGAATACTCACAATTACTCATCTCAAAAATTTTGAGTTTTGCTGTATTAAGTTTGAAGCTTTTTTAGACTTATCTGAACTTAGAGTTCTATCATCAGGGTTGGTAAACAATTCATATAAAGTAAACAAATGATCTGAATATCTGATAGGCGTTGATTTTTCATTACAAGGGAAAATCATCACCATAATATTTTCTATTCACAATTGCATCATGCTAATTGCCTTAGTCAAGGCCGCTAAACTTAAAACTCATTAACTAAACTAACCCACCTCTTAACCACATGTTGGACCCGCGCTACACCAATCGGGAACTACGTAACATACAAACGCCTCACGTCGCGTCTGGTAAAAACTTTTAAATTAGTAAACTATTAAATGATATCAATTGACATGCTTATGTTTCGGTTCTTTATATTTATATCCGGAGTTTTGTACTGAAAAAAGGAGTATGTATTTTTTTCTTGATATTTTAACGTTTAGTTTACTGTAAAACCTGATAATTGACCCAAATAGAACCGGCCCGAATTTTGAGTTTGGTTTTATGGGGTTCGGTTCGCTTCTGATTAGATGCTGAATTTGAGTTGGTTTGTGTAAACTTGTGGTTCTATGTTTAATGAGATGTTACATGCGTGAAGTATACACTAGCTCCTTGTTTCTGGCTTCTTCTATGGTAACTTGTGTAAAGATGTGTAAAAGACAAATTTGAATTGTCAACTTTATTTAAAAAGGTTTTATATTTTTAAAATAGTTTTATATTTTTAACAACTTTAATTTTCTAAAAACTTCAAAATACCGATTATTATGTTTTTTAAGATTATAGAATGTATAAATATTGTCAATGTTGATGTGGGTCAACAGATATGAGATTGGTCTCGGTAATCGGACATGTATCCTCTAATATTATACCTGCGTTAAACTTGTTAAAATTTGTGTAATTCTTTTTATACCTAGTCTCATATTGATTACTTGTCCCATTATTCATCCTAAATTTTTCGAGTTTATTATCAACCTTTCCTGAATTTTTAGAGTTGTATAATCAAGGTTGGTAATCAATTCATATAAAGTAAACATATGATTTGATAGATGTTGATTGTTAATTACATGGAAAAATCACCATAATAATATTTTTAATTCAAAATTGCATCATGCTAATTGCCATAGTCAAGGCCGTTAAACTTAATAATTTGTAACCTAAACTAACCTGGCCTCTTAACCACATGTGGGACCCACACTACATCAATCAGGAACTACGCTTTTTTTTATTTTTACTACAAATTTTTCTTATTCCTACTCCATAATTACTTTACACAAATCTACTTAATGCGTGAGTTTGAACCTAAAACCTCTATATAAGAGGCAATAACATCTAAGGGGTAAGCTAGTCCTACACACGCGATCAGGAACTACATGCATACAAATGCTTCAATAAAGCATACCAACGCAACAAAAAACATGCGCGACATGAACACGCTTACTAATTCATTTCGCGCAAAAGGAGATAAAGGAAAAGATCTCATAAATCAACTAATTAGACTATATTTTGGTAACTTGTAGCTCAAGTCTCCTTCTCATGGCACAACATGAAACTTTTGGTTAAAGAATGCCCACCAACTATATCAATAGTAGTTACATCCTCTCTTGACTAAAAACACACTTTCACACAAAAAAGCAACATTAACACCAATATATAGCCTCAGTCCCAACCATTTTCATTAAGTACCACTTAAGAAACCCTATCAAGATCAAACAAACATACACACAATGCAGATCAGATCAACTATCTTGATGATCATTCTTTCATTTTTCACCATGTGTTGCATCAAGTTCTTGCATGCAACTGACCCACCATTAACTTTAGATTACTACAAATCTTCTTGCCCAAATGCAGAAGCCATTGTTAGGAAAGAAATGGAGTGTGCTGTGCAGTCTGATCTTAGAAACGCCGCTTTCATCCTGCGGTTGCATTTTCATGATTGTTTCGTGCAGGTGGGCTTTTCTTATGAAAATCGAATACTATTGACGAAACGTTACCGTTGGTTGATACAGTCAGTAGTTACCAACGGGTAGCAGAAATTAAAAAACAAAAATAAAAAATGTGAAAATATTTTCTTTAGAAATTACCAACGACTGCCATTTTCACCAAGGGACTTCTGAGGGATGTATCTAGTGTTGAAAACCCTATGTTTTGTCACATTACTTTGTTATTCAATCATACTTGATTTGATCTAGGGTTGTGACGGATCAGTGTTGCTAGACGATACAGTCACTTTACAAGGCGAAAAGAAAGCTCCCACAAATTTAAATGCTTTAAAAGGTTTTGAGATCATTGATAGGATAAAGAACAAGCTTGAATCTGAGTGCCCCAACACAGTTTCATGTGCTGATGTTCTTACATATGCTGCAAGAGATGCAACTGTGTTGGTAAGTTGATTATATGCTAGTAATCTAGCAATAAAGATAGTTTATGATTATCATATTGTTTATATATGTTACTTTGAGTATAGGTTGGTGGACCTTATTGGCATGTACCGGCTGGGAGAAAAGACTCGAAAACGGCTAGTTTTTCGCAGGTCGAATCGAATCTTCCTGGCGCAAACGAAGGCCTTCTCTCGATCATTGCTAAGTTTATGTATCAAGGCCTATCGGTCACCGACATGGTTGCACTTTCTGGTAAGAAAAGTTTTATGAGTGTAAACCTAAGGGCTTCGGTTTGGACTGTGTTTTGAAAGTGATTATCTGATTATTACAGTTTAGCGTCATTTTATAAGTAGTTCCTAGTGTTTGGGGGTATAGGTAAACTGGTTTTGATTGTTCAAGGTTGTTGGTCGAAAATCTTTCGTCGCCAACCCGGATTGCAACCACCTTTTGCGATCAAAATAATTTGCGACTAGTTTGCGACCTCTAGTTAAAATTCAATTTTATTCAAAAAAACATTTCTTTGAAATGTAACAATCAAGTTGCTGCTATAACAAACACCCCTAACATCTTATAATAAACGTTTAACAATATGGGTAAGGTTATTCTACGAAATATGTTTTTGCATCTAAGTGTGAGAAAAAACAATGAAGCTAAAAAAGTCACAAAAAAATTATATCTCATAATCTAAATCGAATTTCAAAAAAAGTAATTCGGTGCTTCTGTTCCTCTCGTCGTCCTCTTTCAGAAAAAAATAAAAAAAATAAAAAAAAATCATTGTCTTTTTATGACACAATGACTTCATTGTGTCTTTCATAATTACACAATGACGTCATTGTGTATTTCATAATGACATAATGCCATCATTGTGTCTTTCATAAATGACATAATAAAAAAACGTTAATTTTTTTATTTTTTTATTTTCGTTTATTTTTTCTTAGTGAGAACGACTAAGGAAACAAAAGCTCGGAATTACTTTTTGAAATTCGATTTAGATTGTGAGATATAATTTTTTATAACTTTTTTTTACTTATTTTGTCTTCTCACACTTTGTAACAAAAATACACTTTGTATTTGAACCTCTTTCTAACAATATTATGAAATAAAAAGTATAACAAACAAACAAACAAACATACCCAGTGCATCCCGCTGAAAAGCAGGGTCTGGGAGGGGTATGTGGTGGCAAGTCTTTCCTCTATCCTAAGAGATAGAGAGACATGAAATAAAAAGTATATTGACACCAAACGCACAACTGTATTAGAGAAAGTTGCATAAAATTATAACGGAATAAAGATTACACTTGCATGAATTTACAACGCAGTGATGGAACTATAATGTAAGAATACTTATATTTGTTATAAATCCACTCATAAAGTTTCTAGCTATTACATAGTTATATTGTACACTTCATATGGAAAAGTCATTTACTTTCATATAACTTGAATAAGCATTATTTGTAACCTTATGAAATGATCTATTACACATGTGCAAGGTGCTCACACAATCGGGATGGCTCGATGCACGAACTATCGAGCAAGAATCTATGGAGACTTTCAAACAACCGCAACGATGAGCCCTATCGTGAAGTCAAACCTCAAATCGTTAAAGTCAACGTGCCCGGCTGCAGGAGGAGGGGACAACAACGAAGCAGCGATGGATTATGTTACACCTAATTTTTTCGACAACTCGTATTACCATATACTTCTTAGAGGAGAAGGTCTTCTTAACTCTGATCAAGAGCTCTATTCAAGCCTTCTTGGAGTCGAAACGAGGAAGCTCGTTAGGAAATATGCAGAGGATCCGGTAGCATTTTTCGTACAGTTTTCGGAGTCGATGGTGAAATTGGGGAATATTACAAATCCTGAGACTTATGTTGATGGTGAAGTTAGGAAGAATTGTAGGTTTGTGAACACATAAAGATGTGTAAGAAGCGAGGGACATGTGATCGTGAAACACAAACTATTTATTTGGTCTAAAAAGACTATAAATCGCGTATTTTAAATTGTAATATGAAGAAAATGTATTTTTTACAAGTTTTTATAATAATTAATCTTTTTGTTGTGTATGTTTTTAATAGATAAAAACTATTTATTTGGTTTGTGCGGACATTATATATTATAATTATTCTCATATTTTATTATTGAGTCGGTTTCATATGAGATTCGTATGTGCATACATGATGGATGTAATGGTTGATATATAAACAAAAATGAGTCTATTTTTATCTCTCATTTTACAAGTCCTTATCAACACGCAATGCTCATTATACATGTCAAACTCTTCTTCTCCTGACCGAGTTTTTTTCTCACTGGGTTTCTTAGCAACGTTTTACTGAGACAACTCACTTGATCTAGAAATATTAGTTTTATTTTATAGGTCTTCAAGTGCTAGATTTAACATCCTCCTGGACTGTGTGATTATTAATGACTTGCGAGCGATAATATGTGAGGAGAGAATGTCATAAATAACATTTATTTTGTGGGCAAACAGACAAATACCATTTACACATTAAATTCACTCTTGTACACGTACGACAACCTTATTACTTCCTAAACTTAGAATGATTTACGCTTTGTACTATAACCAAATCCCGATACACACACCACATATATACATATACAGATATGAGGAGGGATCAAATGAAAACCACATTTATAATTGAAAACCATGAAAACCACTTTCAACAAATCATAGATTTTTAATATATATGTTTTTATTTTATTAAAAAAGGGTATTTTTGTAATCTTGCAATTAACATATTTATGGTATTTATATATTTGACTAAATCCCTTCCTTTTCTCACTCTCAATTTCAATTTGTTATATCAAATCATCATATATTTTTCTCTTGAGTTCAAAACAGAGTGCGAGGAAGAGGAGGAGACGACGGAGGTGAAGTACAAAGGCGTACGCCGACGGAAGTCCGGCAAGTTCGCTGCGGAGATCGGAGATCCGAAGATAAAGCTTAATTTTCCTCTTGAGTTCGGGATTCCGCCGGAGGATGCGGATGCTCCGGTTTGAATTGGAGAATGCCTCC
>BJCO01000121.1:0-10242 GCA_018326465.1 Flaveria floridana | reverse complement strand
AGTCAAAAGGCAGATTACCTTTTGACTAGTGACTATGACATGCCATAGCTCACATCCTAATATATTACAAAAAGGATAAAGTAAATAAAGTGGAAAGTTATAGACTTAACACCTCAATGTACAGTTTATCAAAAGCATGGACCTTTTCACCAACTCATGTAAAGTTGGTGCCTTATCAGAGTTACAGCGGAAAGTGGTTCAGCTTTAGGTAAAAGGTACATCAGATAAAGCATGTAATTAAAAAGTCTTCGGAAGAAATCTGTCTTCAATAGTTGGCTTCAGAAGACTTTGTCCTTAAAGCTTCGGAAGACTTCATCTTTTCGCTTCGGAAGATATTGGTCTTGGCTTCGGAAGATTTCACACTTAGAGTAATTTTCTAAGGCAGTGTGAAACTTCTAAAGCACTCCACTTCAGTACACTTATGCATGCATGCAAGGGAGACTTTGGGTGTTTGGGTTGCATCAGCCTTACAAATAACCTTACAGATGTGTCCAACTATAATATGATTGTGGGTCATCCTAATGGAACTAAAGCTATTATAAAGTCCATAGGAAAGTTAAAATTGTCTAAAGATGTAGTTCTAATTGATGTTCTGGTAGTTCCAGAATATTCTGTGAACCTATTGTCTGTTTATAAACTTGTTCGTGATAGTAAGTTAGGATGTTGGTTTGATGAATTCAATTGCTTGATTCAGGACTTCATCCAGTCGAGGATTCTTCTGACTGGTAAACAGGTGAATGGCCTGTATTATTTTGGTAGCCTTATATATGATGAGATTTTATGTTGAAACAGTAATAGTCCTGTATTAACTGATTTAAAATGATGGCACTCTAGAATAGGTCATCTATCATTTCAAGTTTTAAAATCTTTCAATCATGATCTCAACCTAAGAGTTCCTAATAAAAATCTTCCTTGTGAAGTGTGCCAAAGAGCTAAACAATCCAAAAACTCTTTTCCTAATAGTGATAATAAGTCTCTGAGATTAGGTGAGTTAGTTCATCTAGACTTATGGGGTTCTTTCAAGGTCACTAGTAGAGAAGGTTTTAAATATTTTTTAACTATTGTTGATGATTATTCTAGAGCTGTCTGGGTGTACTTGTTAAAGTCTAAGGATGAGGTGTTTTACAATGTACAATGTTTTGTTAAACTTTTGTTAAATCAATTTGAGAAAACTGTTAAATGTTTTAGAACTGACAATGGAACTGAATTTATAAATAAACAGTTTGAAACTTTTCTAAAATCTAATGGCATTTTACATCAAACTTCATGCGTTTATACACCTCAACAAAATGGTATTGTTGAAAGAAAACATAGGCATTTGTTAAATGTTGCGAGGGTATTACTGTTTCAGAGTGGTATTTCTCTTAGAATGTGGACTGAATGTATTTTGACTGCTACTTATTTGATTAACAGGACTCCTTCTTCTGTGTTGAATGGTAAATCTCCATATGAATTGTTGTTAAATAAAAAACCTTCCCTTAGTCATCTTAGGTCCTTTGGATGCATGTCTTTTGCTGCAAATTTAACTCTTAATAATAAATTTGATAGCAGATCGATTAAATGTGTTTTTATTGGTTATTCATTTGATAAAAAGGTATATAAACTGTTATCTCTTGATAATAATTCAATATCTTTTTCTAGAGATGTCAGATTTTTTGAACATTGTTTTCCTCTTAAAGAAAATTTATCTGAATCTGAGTTTGAAAATCTAAATCATATTAATTTTTTTGATCATAATGAATCTGAAAAAACCGTTGTTTTTCCCAATGATGAGAGGGAGGATTCTAATGGTAATGTTAGCCAGGGTGGGTTGAATGATTTTCCCAATGATCCCTCTAACTTAGATACTACCTCAGCTGATACTATTCCATTAGTTGAATCTGACCGACAGACATTTGACACTTCTAACAGTAGAATTCAAACCGATGCTACTGCTAATCCTTCTACTGTTATAAGTTGTCATAAACCTATTGGTACTTCTTCTGATGGTAGAGGGAATTTGTTGGTGGATCATGTCAATTTAACCGTTGATGTGCCAAATGCAAATAAGGATAGTTCAGATAATTCTGACATCCCAGAGGGCACTGAATCATCTTCTAGAAAGGGTTCTCATAAGTCAGGAAGTGTGGGAATGTTTCCTAAAAAATTAAGTGATTTTGTTATTGAAGACAAAGTTAAATATGGTGTTGATAAGTATGTTAATTTTGCTAATTTGTCCAATTTGTCTGCTGATAATATGTGTTTCTTGACTTTACTTGATAAAAGTTCTGAACCTAGGTCATATAAGGAAGCCTGTAAAGATAGTAATTGGGTTGATGCTATGAACAAAGAAATAGAAGCCTTAAATAGAAATCAAACCTGGGTCATTATTGATTTACCTAAGGATAGAAAAGCTATAGGCAGTAAATGGCTTTATAAGATTAAGTATAAGTCAAATGGGGAGATAGAAAGATATAAAGCCAGACTTGTTGCTAAAGGTTATAGTCAATATGAGGGTGTTGATTTTGAGGAAACATTTACTCTTGTTGTTAAAATGACTACCGTTAGGACTCTTATTTCTGTTGCTGTTTAGTTGGGTTGGAAGTTGTTTCAACTTGATGTTAATAATGCTTTTTATATTGGGATTTACATGAGGATGTTTATATGACTATTCCTGAGGGTTTTGGTTCTACCAATAATGATGGTAAGGTCTGTAAGTTAGTAAAATCTCTATATGGGCTTAAGCAAGCTCCTAGGCAGTGGAATGAAAAACTAACTGCTACCTTAATATCTATTGGTTTCGAACAAAGTAAAAATGATGTCTCCTTGTTTGTTAAGTCATATAACGCTAAAATTATTGTGCTTCTTGTTTATGTTGATGATATTGTCATTACTGGTAATTGTGAAACTGAAATTAATAATGTGAAACAAATGTTAAATCAAAGTTTTATGATTAAAGATTTAGGGAAATTAAAATATTTTTTGGGAATTGAAGTTCTTGAAAATTCTGATGGTGTTTATTTGAATCAAAGGAAATATTGTTCGGAATTACTAAATGAGTTTGTTATGCTTGCATGTAAACCTGTTGCAATTCCTATAGAACAGAATTCTGTTATGCATGATGTTTCTAATATGGAGTCTAATGATTCGGTTTTGGAAAACATTACTGTTTTTCAGTCTCTTGTTGGCAAGCTCATTTATTTGACTTTAACTAGACCTGATATTTCATATACTGTTCATTGTCTTAGCCTATATATGTATAAACCTCTTCAATATCATTTTAAAATTGCATTAAGGCTTTTAAGATATTTGAAACTTAATCTTGGTCAAGGTTTGATGTTTAAAAGGCAATCTGAGTTTATTTTAAAAGGGTTTCTGATTCTGATTGGGGAAAGTGTTTGTTAACAAGGAGGTGTGTCACTAGTTTTTGTGTCTACTTAGGAGATAATCTTATTTTTTGGAAAAGTAAAAAACAAAGTACAGTTGCTAGATCTTCAGCTGAAGCTGAATATAGAGATATGTGTACTACTGGATGTGAGATCTTGTGGATAAGAAAATTTTTAGAATATATGAAGGCCAGTTGTCCTATTCCCATTGAAATAGCTTGTGATAGTAGTGTTGCTATTCTCATGACTGCAAATCCTGTCTTTCATGAGCGTAATAAGCACTTTGAGATTGATTTATTTTTCTTAAGAGAAAAGGTTTCTGCTGGTGTTTTTAAAATTGTTAAAATTGACATATTAAATCAGCCTGCTGATATTTTTACAAAGAGTCTTGGTGTTGTTCAACATAAAGCTTTGAGTAAAAAATTAGGTCTTGTAGATTTGTTTTCAGAATTGAATTGAGGGTGGGTGTTAAAATTATATATATATTTTTTTGTTCAATTCATTTCTGCTTATTTTTGTTCTTTTTAATGTTGAGGGGCTTATGTGTCATTCTTGGAAGTTATGAGCTGCTGCTGTATGTTCGTAGCTTCTTTAAGGGGTGTTGTTGTGCAGCTGTATTCTATGGTACTATATATTCATCGCTTGATGCTCTGCTAGGGTTAACACAAAATTAGGGTTTCTCATCTTCTTCATCAGAAATCATTCGGTCATTGTTTCGTGTTGATCTTCTGCATAATCGGTGTCAACAAGCAACTCATCGTTGCTTGTATAGTATTCTGATTAGAGTTTTCACTCTGTCGATGTACCTGTTCTTTTATACTTTATGTTCATTGTTTGTTCTCACAACATTTGTTGAGATTTGAGTTGTTTGTAATCCTCATAAGATTTGATTACATTTTAATCCAGAAAAGTTTACAATACTCAAATGAAATACGGGGATAAGCTTCATGTTGACTGAAACCCATGAGTACATATGATCTTTAAGTTAAACTAGAACTTGGATTGCAATGGCTAAGGGCCAAAGTGTCGTTGGCCTATACGAGTCGCATAAGTTGACTAAGGGCATGATGGATTGCGCGAGTTCTCCGTCTACTTTTTCTATAAGATCTTTCAGTTCAAGTGTTAAAGATAAAGAAAAGAAAAGAAAGATGTGTTACCTTCAAATTCTAAAGAGAAGTGAAAAAGGATGTTTTATCTTCAAATTCAAAAGATTTGAGTTCAAAGTCAAATGTTTATGGCAACTCAAACGAGATGAAGTAAGCATTAAGAATGTGAGATCTGGATTGATGTCATCATACTTCATAGTTTCTTATATAGCGATCTCTCTGTCTCTCGGGATAGAGGAAAGATTTATCACCACTCTCTCCTCCTAGACCTTGCAAATAGTTTATTATGGTGTGATGTACTGGGTATATTTTTTTGTTTATACTTCATAGTTTCTTATTGGGCTCTGGTTTCTTTCAAAAGGCTTACATGTGACGGCGAAGTAATCTGTTGAAGGCATGCACTTATAACGTGTTAGTGTTTTCAACCTTAAGTCATGGTTGATCAAGAAAGTTGTGGAGTTTTGTTTTTGTTTTAAGATATCTTCTCTCAATCTGTTTGGTGTTTTCTAGCTTGTTTTGGTTCAACTGAATCTATAGATGGAAAGTCCAAAGGTTGAAATATATATGTTTAGTTTTAACTTTAAGCAAGGTTGAATGGTTTGACTACAATTGTATCCATCATTGGTGAATGTATATGTTTGTGAGAGTTTTTTTTTAATGGGTGTTACTATAAAATTTATTTATTAAAATAGGTGATTTAGAATATATTTACTAAAGTATATGTTTTTAATAAAATTTTCTTTTCTCACTCTTCATTCTATTGGATTAAAGAAAAATATATTTATAAAGATATTATTTACAAAAAGTTAATAGTTATATTTCTAATCAGATTAGAAAAAATGTTGTTAGGATTGCGAGATTTTTAAAAGTTGTGCAATTCCTTTAATTTAAAAGCAACTGTCTCTTAATTTTTCTTTAGAAACAAATAAACTATTTAAACAATTTTTATATAAGAATTAAATAAACTATATATAAATAAATGCATATAGTTTAATCGTAATATTGTATAAAATGTTTTAAAAAGTGTATTTGTATTTTTTTGTTACAAATGCTAGTTATTATGTTTTTCAAATTATATTAAAAAATTAGAAAACATCTTTCTGAACTTCTTTTATAGCATTTGTTAGTATCGTTTGTTTTTTTTTTAATTAAACTTCCTTTTCAAACCGTTGTTTTTTTAAACTTTCTATTTAAAACCGTTTGATTTTTTGTAACGTACTTTTTAACGCCATTTGGTTTTCTTAAACTTCCTCTCTATAATCGGTTATGTCCTTTTTAATACCATTCATTTTTAAAGACGTTTAAAAAAAAGTTTTAGAAAATACCTTAAACTTTTGGAAATTATGTTTAGAAATAGTTATAAATATTTTGAAATACAATTTAATTGAAATTTATCTTTATCCATTTAGATTAGGAGTGATAGAAAGGAAGTTTTTAAAAACATCTATTTTGTTAAATAATTTTCAAATCATCTATTTCGATAAATAAATTTTGAAACTACACTCTTTTGGAAAAAAAATCTCTCATGTTTTTTATGTCTATTCAAGACATGCTTTTTAGGATGAAACATTTGATTATTCCTCCTTAGGTTAAACTGGTGTTTTTCAGGTAAGCGTACGTATAAACAATTAGGTTTCAACTTTCTTAGTTGTCTAATTCAATCAATTTAGGTAAATTAATTCAATGATTGATAGGTTTACAGATTAAACCTACAAACTCCCAAGAACAAGACAAAGAACTAGAATTTTGCAATCAATTTTCTTCTCTACTCTCAAATAAAAGATAATAACCTTCTAAATAGGCTTACAAAGTTTGAAGGAAAATGTGCATGATATGCTGAGAAAGTAAGGGAACATGGGAACATGTGGTCATGGGTTAAAAAATGCAAGTAATAAGAATTGCATTCTCTTAATAACATGCAAAACAAACGTGGCTTTGTTAACTTATATTCTCGGGTCGGATCAAGCATCGGGTCAAGCATGATCGTATCAATACTCCCGCCCTGAAAAACGTCCTTGTCCTCAAGGACGGGATTGATTCTCCACGGTGGCCGCCATTCGACTCTTCCATCGGCATTCAGAGCAGTCGCAACTACACGCCACGGTGGACGCCAAGGTGGTCGCCACTCTCGTCTTTCGCATGGACCATCTCTCGGTTGCTATAGCAAGAATCTGTCTTCTGTCACCAGGTGGATACCGGAATCTTTAATGTAAAGTGGAAGTGCAGAACCCATGTTAATGCCAAGAGGAGGATTGATGATAATATGGTTTGTATGGGTGAGTATGTGAATGTTGGTAGTTGCGATGGTACACATATTGGCAAGAACATAACAGAAGGCGGGTTTAGGGCTGTAGCAGGTTGGTATAGGCGTTGGTGGCAGGGCTATTGGCGGTAGTATTAGTATTGGCAATTCATGGCATGGAAGTGATGGTGGTGGTACGGGGCTTAGCGGTGGTGGTCGAGCAAAACATTGAGGTGGTGGAATTCCATTATTGGAGGCGGTGGTGGTATGGAAACGCTGAAGCATTGCAGTGGTGAAAGACTTCCATGTAAGGTGTTCGGGTCCTCGATACCATGAATTGAACCAAGAAAAAGGTTCATCATCGAAGGACTCAACAACATAAAGAAACCTTTCTTCCTCATAAATTGTATAGAAGGAAAAGAACCGTTCAGTATCACAAATCCACCGGGCAGGATTGGAACCAGTGAAGCGAGACAGATACGTAGAGTCCTCGAGTTCTTCCAAAGCCATGGAGGCGAAGACTCAATGAAAGCACCAATTGATAGGTTTACAGAGAAAACCTACAAACTCCCAAGAACAAGACAAAGAACTAGAATTTTGCAATCAATTTTCTTCTCTACTCTCAAATAAAAGATAATAGCCTTTTAAATAGGCTTACAAAGTTTGAAGGAAAATGTGCATGATATGCTTCAGAAAGTAAGGGAACATGGGAACATATGGTCATGGGTTCAAACATGCAAGTAATAAGAATTGCATTATCTCCTAATAACATGCAAAACAAACGTGGCTTTGTTAACTTATATTCTCGGGTCGGATCAAGCATCGGGTCAAGCATGATCGTATCAATGATCGTGAATTCAAACTAACACCATGATTTTGAATTGTGAAAATGATAGATTGTTGTAAACGTAAGTGAAATTAATTGTTAGCAGCGAGATTTTAATTGTTATATTAATCAAGAACAATTGTTTTATAGAAATCAAGAACTAAACACAAATTCTCATGTCACAAGCGTAATCTTATTAATTGATCATAACTTCACTTAAAGCTAAATCTAGTTTTAGTTTTCTAAAAGGCATTTGAAACTACATTGAATACCTAAGTGAGACTAGCGGTGGCGGTCGGCATGGAGGTTGCCGATGATAAAAGATGGCATGGTGGTTTGGCATGGTGGTATAGTAGGTTTAGATTTTATTTTTTATTATTTAAAACTACACCAATCATATTAATTTTATATAATTTACATAACTAGTCTCTCAAAATATGTATTGATTAAAATGTCATCTAACTTAACTGACGAATCTAATAAAATTAGTGTCAGAGATCAAAATCGTTACAAAAATAAAACCACGGAGCATGATTTGATAAAAGATTTATTTTTGGATTAAGATAGTTAAAATGCCCCAACCATAGAGACCAAATATGCAATTTACTCGAAAATAAATCGATTCGTCATTCTCCTCTAGGTTCTTATAACCCTTTTGAAAGATGTCTACAATGGGGTCAAGTGTTGTAAACATTTATGTCATATGAGATCGTATCTTGGGAAGCCGAAGATTCTAAAAAAACAAAATAAAAATAGAAATGTTAATATCATCATTGTGTCATCTAGGGTCTTTATATCATATTTATGTCATAAAACGATATTAAATATATCATTTTCTACCATTTACCACCGTAAAAATGTTAATGTTCTAGATTATACAACGAGTAAATAAAGTCTCACAAACGCCAAACAATAAATATTTCTTTTAGTGTAAAACATATAGTTACGTACTGTGATTAAAAACTTAAAAAATATAGCTAGAGACCAGATAGAATGTAGATATTGAGGTGTTCTTTTATTAACAAACTAGGTTAGAACCCGTGTGTTACACGGTTGACTTAAACAATTAGACGTCAATAAATCACTTATTAAAAAATAAGATCTATCAAAAAATAAAAACGTTAATTTATATGTTTACAAATACAAGTAATATTTAAACACTTCTTTGTACATAACGTTTTGTGTATCATTGATAATGTTAACAGTTTAAAACTAAGTAGTAATTTTACTTTTTTGTAGACTTTACACTTGATAAAACAACATACAATAGTTCAGAAAAACTAATTTTATAAATGCAAACCAATTCTGGACAATTATTGTCACTCACTCTTTTTAATCGTCATTACAAAACAAACAAAAAGCGAAAATTGTTTTTTCTAGAATTTGAAAGAGATCTTCTTATCAGACGGCCCAAGATTAACAATTAATAGAAATAAATTATCTGTAAAATAACAATCTTCTAAGAGAACAATTTGTGTATATATGAACAGAGTGAAGAATGATCCACCAGTTTAACAATTAATAAAAATAAAAAGGATTGTCGAAAAACAAACATTTCAGAAGGCTGCAAGACACATCATAAACAATAGTTTTAATCTTTTCCTAAAAATTATTATTTTATGTGATAATTCTTAGGATAGATGATTTTGTTATAGGTTTGACCACAACCAAAACACCAACATTATGTTCCTCATATGGATCTTTAAAATTAGAACCAAATAAAAAACAATGCAGGCATAACATTTGATGATACAGCTAGTGTTGATAAATAAAAACAATATTTCCAAATCATAATATTCATATTTCATAATCAATCACTTATCATAAATTCAAAATCCAAATGACTTAAAATAACATTAGCTAATACAACAATTATGCAGTACTCATAAAAATCAAGTAATAAACTTTGAAAACCTACATTTGTCATTAATCCCAAATCATAAAGCTAAGAGATTGAATTAGTTGGCACTTGCACACATCGTCGTCAAGATCTCTATTTCTTCTTCAATGGTCATCTTGATTTGTTTAGTACTCCCCTTGTATTAGCTTGATAAATAACCACAAAGACATTTGAAATTCTGGTGAAGTGAGAGCTTAGAGAAGTAAAGGTATGGCTAAAGTTCTATTTGACATGAAAATAACTATTTATAAGGAACTTAAGTAGCAGCTAAGAGATTTAGTAATTAAAGGTATGGCTTGAAGAATAACTATTACTTCAAGTTAACCAAGCATAAAAAAGAATTAGACAAACCTCATGAAACGATGATAAAATGACGATGATTCTTCAAACAATACCAAATTACATAAGCTCAAATGCAATGGAACGTGCAACAAAACTTCAAAACCTAAAGTTCTAAATGGACAGCTATATATTAGGAAATAACTCATTTAAAGCATCATGGCCACCCACTAAGCATAATCTCATCATTGTATAAATGTAAACGTTAAGAAAAACACTATTAGAATCTTCCTACTTTAATAAAAGGGTATCTAGGATGACACGTGTTAACACCACAATCACTCTCACCAAAATTTTCCCGCCTCTCTCTCCTATTAAATAATTACCTTAATTACTAATAATACTATTTAACACTTTTTTGATTTAATAAATTAATAAAAAGATCTATTTATTAATGTTATTTCTAAATAAATATTTTTTATAAAATAATAAATTTATTTAAAGCATAAGACTTTTTTTTAAAA
>BJCO01000120.1:0-15477 GCA_018326465.1 Flaveria floridana | reverse complement strand
ATATATATATATATATATATATATATATATATATATATATATATATATATATATATAGACATATATGTATATATATGATGAGAATATCTAAGCGCGTTATGTTTGGGTCGGTGCGCGTTTGTACTATGAATTACACATTCGGGACACATATGTGTTTTAATATATAATGTCCTAAAAATAAATACATGACGGCCGATCTTATACATGAATGCTTGGGTCATATGTTTGTGTATCATGAAACTTGATTGGGTATGGCAAATAAATTGTTCGTTCCCATCATAGCCGAACCGAGAGCACGAGACCGGACGATCACATTATTAGCATTTAATATTAATCATATATTAAATGTACATCCAGATATAAGGCCCCATTTACGGGTATCTCACAGTTGGTCATTCATCACACATAAAACATACATTTATTTAAAAATTCACAGCGAAATTAATTAAAACTATTTCATATATATTAATGACAACTTTTGCAAAGTAATACAATACAGTTAACTGTTACAAAATATTATAATTACATTAAATCACAAAAATATCATTGTTATACTAATGGATGCCATCCTAAAAATGCCAAGTAGCTGCCCCATGCCATCCTCAGCAACTTTTACCAGTCAACTGGAAAATACATAAAAGTCAGCGTTGCTGAGTGAGTTCTAGTTTTATAAATAAAATACTTTACTTCCGATATAAACTTTCTTTACTTTCATACGCCGTCATGCATCATACGTAGAGATAGAGAATATTACTTTTAACTTTCATTATCATTCATTTTCCACCATCATAGTCATAGCATGCTTTCATTTCATGCTTTTCGTTAACATTCTCTTACTTTCGTTTTCATTCTTTCGTAACGTACTTTACATCATTCATTTACTTTCTTACTTTCTTACTTTCATTCTTTCTTTCATTGTATGTTACATCATTCTTTTACTTTCATATGGATCGATAACAATACCCCGAACATTATGCACGAAGCTGATGTTGGACCTGTGGTAATTAAACCATGAATATCGTGCTCGAAGTTGATCCAGTCATCTAGGACAAGTCATCTCTCCCATTCATTCAACCAATTGGTATCCCCGAACATTGTCCACAAAGCTGATACTGGACATGTG
The DNA here is from genome assembly GCA_018326465.1 of Flaveria floridana. Taxonomy (NCBI): domain Eukaryota; kingdom Viridiplantae; phylum Streptophyta; class Magnoliopsida; order Asterales; family Asteraceae; genus Flaveria; species Flaveria floridana. Next base: position 14,354 of record BJCO01000120.1, on the reverse strand, counting down.
GTAATTAAATCACGAACATTGTGCCCGAAGCTGATCCAGTCACGAAGGGCATACCAAAAGGGCCTTGTCAATCTCAATGATTGACCTTGTGTGCATCCTTTGGGGTAGCTAACCCGCATCACAATTGAGCTAACGACAACATGGTCGTGCACCTCCTTTCATTTGCTTGCAAGCCATTCTTTCGTTCATTATGTTTTACTTTTCATCATTGTTATCTTTCATTTCGTTACGTTATTCTTTACGTTCTTTCATTCATTTGTCACACTACGTAAAGTAATAACATAATATTTAACGTATTTTACAACATAAATAAATACGTACAAATACCATTAAAAGATAACACATCATACATACCATACATCATTCATACATTCCATAATCCTAAAACATCCCATAATCATGCTTAAAATGGATAATCATTGCCCATAAGTTAAATCAGGTCAAACCCTAAACTTTCAGTTTTTCCTGAAATTTCAGAAAATATTCTAAGTGTCTTGGCGCATGGGAACTATTTGGGCGTTTCTGCCCTGTTCAGGCGTTTTGCTACTATGCAAACGTCTGGACTTACACTTGGTCATTTTTCACTTAGACGCATGGGCCTATTTAGGCGCATGGGTACTATTCATGCGTTTGGACCTAACAGTGATTCTGCGCAATATTCCAGGCATTTGGGTACTATTCAGGCGCATGGGCCTGACTTAGGCGCATGGGCACTTAGGCAGTTGGGTACTATTTAGGCGGTTGGGGTTCTGGGCTGTTGGAAAAACATAGTAAATTAGACCGTTAGACGCATAGGCCACTTTTTAGACGTTTGAGCAACTAACTTTTACTAATCAACTCATTTTCAGTCCCAAATCTAGATCTAACATATTGTAAGCTCAGTCCTTACATTCTAAGCAACAAATCACATTCTTAATGATGGTCATAACATTATTTTCACCCAAAACATTCACCCACCCACATACACATTAGCACACACATACGGGTAAAAACCCGTTTTTATAAAAACATGCACACATGTATTTCCAGCCCCAAAATTCATTAAAAACATGTTTAAAAGGGGGTTCTAGAACTCACCTTAGCTGCTTTCATGTATGACTTCCTCAAACCCGAATGTAATGGGTTCCAACGCCTAAAAACCCACCAAAACACACACACAAACGTACATAACGCATATAAGCATATAACCGGGGCATAATCCGACCATGAACAACTCAAAACAAATAATTTTTACCTTATATTCGAATTCTTCTTGTTCTTCCTTCAAAATCCGAGCTCTCCCCTTTCTCTCTCTAAAAACCCGAATGACAAGGTGTAAGCAGGCAACATGGGCGGCCATGTTGCTTTGTTCACCAACTTTTCTAAGTTTTGTCCTTTTGGACACTTTTAACCCCTCTACTTAGGTTTAAATTAAATTTCCCCTTTTTATTCTCGTTTATTCTTTCTTTCTTTCTCGTCTATAAAAATATCCGGGTGTTACACCAGGTTAATCGGAAACCAACTCCTTTGTTCTTGCATTACTCTATTGCTGTGCTTTTGAGGCGAGTTCTTAGTCCCGCTTTCGTTACTTCCTTGGAATGAAAGAAACTTGTGTTCAAACTTATTTTCATTAATCAGTATTACTGTAATGTCACCTGTTTACTAGTGTTATACCACTTAAGTCCTCATACTCGAACCACTAATGCACGTACTATCGTGAGGTAATTTTTAGTAGATCTACTGGGTTTGACAAACCCCACCCGAGCTAGTCACGCTAGCACAACCGTATGTCAAATGGGTGTTTAATTGATCTAATTTCTACTGTTGTGACATGATATTCACAGCTGATGCCTTTATTTATATTGTCAGCTTCGGTTGCGAACTTCATACACTAAGTAACTTGTTAAGTACTTGCTATCTACTAATATTTCTTTGTTTACTGTATCTGTTTACATTATAACATGTTTATCAAAATCTGTCAACTTGCCAACCTTGTGTTCACACTTAGCATGTTTCTTTCAGGTTCCTAAGACATGCATGATAGGATCATCTCACATTGCATTTCATCATTATCTGTGTCAAGTAAACCCAATTACATTTGCTATCAACTTATACTTATTTTAGTGTTGCGCGTGTTTGCGCCATTGGATACAAATTAATACGGTTCCATAATTTCTATCACATTTTCTTGTTTAACTCTGATTTGTGAAACTTTAATGTCAATGGCTAATTATGTTTTATAAACATTGTGTTATTGGGTGTAATTAATGGCTGAGATCCTGGTATGTCACGCGCCTAACGTTATTACCCCGTTTGTGAAAATTGAGGGTGTGACAAATTGGTATCAAAGCTAATGGTTATAGCAAACTATAATGGATTTTTGCATCTCATTTGCATTGCATTTAGACTATAGTTTGATGCCTTAGTTACACACACATAGACACGTTTAGCTTCGTTAGTTGACACTGTTTGTTTGCTTACTAGCTGTGTGACAGATTGGTATCTACACCTTCTTCATCTTCTTCTCGAGGCAAGAGGCCTATTCACTATGATTTTGTACCTCCACCTAAGGGTCCTTATCATTGGCCATTACATCATAACAACAATAAGGAGTTCGACTATGATTAGCCATTTTCTTTACTCAAGTATCCACCAGTTCGTAGGTGGGATTATTACCCCGAGTACATGACCAGCCTGGTTCAGGAGAAAAACGTTCCCTTACCTACTAAGACCCGGCCTCGCACTAGGTCTACCCCTACTAGGGACCCTGATGCCTCTATCTTACTACCACTTCCTTGTCCTCCCGAACAGGCCATAGCAGCTTTGATAGCTACCCTACATATAAAGCGTGAACGTGTTACTGAACTGGAGAATGAAAACAGGATGCTGAAGAGGATTGCGAGAGAATCTACAGAGGAAATCAAACAAATGAAGAGACAGTTCGACAACTTCGTGAATCACTATAATGACCAGGTGGATCATGTTACTGGACTGGTCGAGAGGGTCAATGGTAGAGAGTAATGACTTGAAAACCTAGAGGCTCACATCTTCGTCCAAAAACGCAACGCCGAAACCTGAGGAGGAAGATCCAGAGAAGGAACCGGAAGAGGCACCAGAGGAGGAAGATCCAGAGGAGGAACCAAAAGAAGAGCCAGAGGAGCATCTAGTTGATGAGCCTGAGAACAGTGCTGGATCCATCGACCCTCACTGATTTTCCGAGTCTACCCATTTTTATTTTTTTCTATCCATTAGACTTTCATTTATTTCGACACCTAGATGGGAAAGGTTGTTTTCCATCCGACTGATGTTTTTGAATTTTAGTATTTGGTTTGATTTATTGTAGACGTACTTACAATTTAGTTAATCAAAGATTATTATTTCAACCAATTAGTTGCATGTGTGCTAAATTATTTTAATTACTTATACTTAATTAAGTAGATATGTTGCGTATTACTTATTTTTGTATGTTGTGATTTTTAAGAATGTCTGGACGTGGCCGAGGACGTGGACGTGGTCGCGGTACCATTAACATGACACCAGCAGAGCTGGCGGCTCTAATCAATCAACATGTGGCTGATAGTCTTGCAAACCACAATCCCAATCCACAGGCCGCTCCGATCGGTAAGCAATACCAAATTCATTTTTGACGTTAACATTCCTTCAGTTTCGTTAAGTTGTAACATTCATTCCAAACTTCCAAAGTTCTGATCTAAATTCGTCACAGGTCAAGGAACCTGCACATTAAAGTCCTTTATTGACTGTAAACCCAATCCGTTCACTGGAGCGGAAGGAGCCGTATGACTTCTATGGTGGTTTCCAAAGCTCGAATCTGTATTCGAGATGTGTAATTGCCCGGTGGCAAATCGGGTTAAGTATGCCACTGGCACCATGGATGGAGCTGCATTATCTTAGTGGAACACCCGGGTACAGATGTTAGGGGTTGAGATTACCAACCAGACTACCTGGGAGGATTTCAAGACCTTAATGAAGGAAGAATACAGCCCTCGGGGAGAGGTGCAGAAATTAGAGATGGAATTCTGGAATCTCAGGATAGCAGGTTCCGAGATCGAGGCGTACACCACTCGATCTCACGAGCTTGATACGTTGTGCCCTAACATGATCAATCCTCATTCCATAAGGATTGAGAGGTATCTTCATGGTCTATCACTTGAGATTCAAAGTATGGTCACCGCATCCAGACCAAACACCATACAGGAGGTGATTAGACAACGGACCAGGCTGTAGTGCAGGGTAAGCTATCCCCGTGCGGTTCTACGTCAAATACCACCGATAATAACAACAAGAGGAAATGGGAGTCTGGTCCCACTAACAAGCAAAATTATTCCCAACAACAACCGTAACAGTCTTGAAAGTTTGACAACTCCCGTTCATCAAACCAATCAACCACTTCATCACAACATGGTAGTGGCTACATTGGAATGTTACCTAAGTAACAAGTGCAACTAGCACCATAATGGGCCTTGGAATAAAAACACTTGTGAGAGATATGGCAAGTTTGACCACACTGCTAATAACTGCATGTGAACTTAGCAGCTAAGCAACCAGGAACAGGAGGAATAAATATGCTGCTACGAGTGTGGTCAAACTGGGCACATCAAAAGGAACTGCCCAAAACTAAAGAAGAACAATGGTGGTGGAAATGGAGCTGATAACCACAACGGAAATGGCAACAGGAATGGAAATGGCAATGGCAATGGTGGTGCAAAAGGTTGAGCCTTTTTCATGGGTTCAGGTGATGTTCGTAATGATCCCTTTATTGTAACTGGTGAATTTTCCGTCAATGGTTGTTTTGCATATGTGTTGCTTGATTCTGGTACTAACAGGAGTTTCATTTCGCATAAGTTCAGTCGATTACTAGATGTTAACTCTACAGCCTTAGACACGAACTATACAATAGAAATAGCTGACGATAAGATCATAGAGTCTTGTCGTATATACCGAGGTTGTCAGGTAAGTCTGTCTTGGCAAGATTTCGATATTTACCTTATATCTATTGCACTCGGTAGCTTCGGATGTCATAGTCGGCATGGATTGGTTATCCAGGAACCAAGCCAAAATCATTTATCATAAGAAACTCATTCGACTACCTTTGCTTGATGGAGAGACACTCACGGTGGAAGGTGACAAGAGTGGTGTTATGGTCGACATCATCTCTTACATGAAGGCACATAAGTGTTTAAGGAAAGGGCACTCACGGATTCTAGCCTAAGTTACTGAAAAGACCGTAGAGGGGAATCGATTTGAAGATATCCCTACAGTTAGAGATTTTCCTGAAGTATTTCCAGAGGACTTGCCTTACCTTCCTCCAAACTAGCAAGTAGAGTTTCACATCGACTTGACACCGGGGGCTGCCCCTATCGCTCGGGTGTCGTATCATTTGGCACCGAACGTACTTCAAGAATTGTCGAAGCAGTTGCAGGAACTGTTAACTGTTAGACAAAGGCTTCATATATCCAAGTTCTTCAGCTTAGGGAGCCCCTGTGTTATTCATGAGGAAGAAAGATGGAACCTTTCGGATGTACATTGATTAACGGGAATTAAAAAAGGTTACCATAAAGAATCGTTACCCTCTTCCACGTATCAACGACTTGTTTGATTAACCACAAGGATCGAGTTACTATTCAAAGATTGACTTGAGGTCTGGATATCATAAATTTAGAGTTCAAGAAGAAGACATATCCAAGACAGCTTTTAGAACTCGATATGGACACTTTGAGTTTGTAGTGATGCCATTTGGTTTAACGAACGCTCCTGCAGTCTTTAGGGTCCCCATGAACCGTGTTTGCAAACCCTACTTAGACAAGTTTGTCATCGTCTTTATTGATGATATACTCATTTATTCCAAGAATAGGGAGGAACATGTGGAACACTTAAGGACCATTCTAGAGCTTTTGAAAACCAAATAACTATATGCCAAGTTTTCTAAGTGTGACTTCTGGAAGAGAGAAGTACAATTGCTAGGGCATGTGGTAAATGAGAATGGCATCCATATTGATCCATCCAAGATTGAGGCAATCAAGAATTGGCCAGCACCGACGACGCCTACTGAGGTGCGCGAATTTCTTGAATTAACGGGTTATTATCAATGTTTCATCAAAGGATTCTCCATAATGGCATAACCTTTGACTGCCCTAACTCACAAAGGAACCATTTACAAGTGGGGTAGTAAGGAAGAAGCGGCTTTTGAAGCACTTAAGGACAAGTTGTGTAGCGCACCAATCTTGGCGTTACCTAAAGGAACAAACGATTTCGTGGTGTATTATGACCCATCAATCCAGGGTTTGGGTTGCGTGTTGATACAACGTGAGAAAGTGATAGCCTATGCATCGAGACAACTTAAGGTGCATAAGAAGAACTATACAACTCATGATCTAGAGTTGGGAGCTGTGGTATTCGTACTAAAGATCTGGACACGTTACTTCTATAAAACCAAATGTATGATCTTCACTGATCATAAGAGTCTTTAGCACATTAATGAGCAGAAGGTATTGAACATGAGACGGCGATGATGGTTGGAACTATTGTGTGATTACAATTGTTCCATCAAATATCATCCGGGGAAGGCTAACGTGGTAGCCGATGCCCTTAGTCGTAAGGAAACCCTAAAGCCTTGTCGTGTCCGTGCATTGCAATTAACGATTCATTCTAACCTACCATCCCAGATTAAGAATGCCCAGGCTGAGGCATTACAGGAACTGAACATTAAGTTAGAATCTCTCAGACAAGCTGAGAAGTTGTTCCAGGAGAAGTTAAATGGCCTTCGTTCTTATGAAGACAGTGTATGGGTTCTGTTGTTCGGGGATTTCCGAGAATTGGTGATGGATGAAGCTCACAAGTCTTGTTACTTAGTACATCCTAGATCTGACAAGATGCACCAAGACCTAAAAGTGATCTACTAGTGGTCGAATATGAAAGCTAAAATTGTCATTTACGTGTCAAAGTGTTTGAATTTCTCTAAGGTCAAAGCGAAATATTAGAAACCATCAGGTTTGCTCCAACAACCCGAGATTCTAGTGTGGAAATGGGAGAATATTTCTATGGATTTCATCATAAAGTTACCTCGGTTGCAGACTGGAAATAATACTATTTGGGTGATAGTGGATCATTTGACCAAGTCAGCTCATTTCTTAGCCATTCGTGAGACTTACAAAATGGATAAACTGGCACAGATCTATCTGAAGGAAATTGTATCACGACATCACTGATCATGATGCGTGATTCACTTCGTACTTTTGGCAGTCATTGAAGAAGTCATTAGGTACCCGTATGGATATGAGCACGGCATATCATCCATAGGCAGATGGTCAGACTGAACGCATAATCCAAACCCTAGAAAACATGTTTAGGGTATGCGTTATTGACTTTAGGAATAGTTTGGAAACCCATCTGCCTTTAGTTGAGTTCTCTTACAACAAAAGTTACCATATGAGCATCAAAGCCGCATCGTTTGAAGCACATTATGGCAGAAAGTGTAGATCACCTCTATGTTGGACGGAAGTTGATGATAGTCAGTTAACTGGTCCTGAGCTTATTCATGAAACCACGTAGAAGATTGTTCAGATTCGTAACCCTATGGCGGCAGCTCGTGATCGTCAGAAAAGCTACACAGACCAAAGGAGAAAGCCTTTGGAATTTCAAGTTAGTGATAAGGTGCTGTTAAAGGTTTCACCTTGGAAGGGTGTGATATGCTTTTGGAAGCATGGAAAGCAAAACACTAGATACGTTGGACCATTTGATATTTTCAAAAGGATTAGTCCAGTTGCATACCAGCTAGACTTACCTGCAGAACTCGATGGTGTTCATAACGTGTTCCATGTTTCCAATCCGAAGAAGTGTATAGCCAATGAACCACTCATCTTTCCACTAGAGGAATTGGATATTGATGAATAGCTTTGTTTCATTAAAGAACTAGTTGAAATTATGGATCGAGAAGTCAAAACCCTAAAGCATAGTAAGATTCCTATTGTACACGTTAGATGGAACTCTAAGCGTGGACCAGAATTTACCAAGGAACGCGAAGATCATATGAAAAATAAGTACCCACAACTGTTCAAAGATCAGGCATCCACTACTTAAGGTATCATTTTAAGATATCTTTTCCTTCAATTTCAAGATGAAATTCCCTTCACCAAGGGGATGATGTCACAACTCGCGCGAAACTTTACGTTTCTTTGATTTGGGGTTGTTGCGTGAAACCTTACGTTTCTTTATTTTGGGCTTGTTCCAGAGATCCAAGAAATCGAACCCTAAGCAAGCTTCTGAATGCTCTTCTATGTCGTTATCAAAAGCTGGGGTTCTTCGCTAACGTGATATCCTAATTTTCGAGATGAAAATTCCTTCAACAAGGGGATGATGTGACACCCATTAATTTTTAGTTTAACATAGTTACCACTCTCTGGCATTTTAAAATGAAACAATTGATTTATTCATTATTTTAGACAATAATAGTTATTATTATTAATAATAAATGGTAGTGGACACTAAACTTAACAACGCAATTGTATTGTATGCTTGGTGTTGCGAGTGGTGCTACCATATTAACCTTTGTAGTGTGTGTGGTGTGCGAATTAGAGTGTATATATGTAGTTGTTTCTGCCATGTATATATATACAAAAATAGTTGTGAATTTTGTTTATGAATGTTCTACCAATCGTGTAATATGCATCGGGTATATGTGATTTTTGCATTGTCATGTGTAGCAATAGATGGTTATGTGCTTGGGCTTATGAACGTGTGTGTGTGGTAAGTGCTTGTATATGGCCAAGGATTTAAATATACATGTATGAGTGTTCTATACATGTACAAATTGAATGTGTGAAGGTCAGAGTTTAACGTTTATAATAATTGAGTGCGGGTTCAATTGTGCTTGGCAATCTAGTATAAATATATATATATATTGTAATGTGTGTAGAGTATATGTGATTATGAGTATACATATGGTGAGTATATATAAGCGGGCTATGTTTGGGTCGGTGCGTGTTTGTACTATAAATTACACATTCGGGAGACCTATGGGTTTTAAGATATATAGTCCTACAAATAAATACATAACGGACGATCTTATACATGAATGCTTGGGTCATATGTTTGTGTATCATGAAACTAGATTGTGTATGGCAAATAAATTGTTCGCTCCTATCGTAGCCGAACCGAGAGCACGAAACTGAACGATCACATTATTAGTATTTAATATTAATCAAATCTTAAATCTACATCTAGGTTAATTAGAAACCAACTCCTTTGTTCCTGCATTACTCTATTGTTGTGCTTTTGAGGTGAGTTCTCAGCCCCGCTTTACTTACTTTCTTAGGGTGAAATATGTATTCAAACTTATTTTCATTGGCCAGTATTACTGTAATGTCACCTGTTTACTTGTATTATACCACTTAAGTCCTCATACTCGAACCATTAATGCACATAGTATAGCGAGGTAATTCTGAGTAGATCTATTGGGTTTGACAAACCCCACCCGAGCTAGTCGCGCTAGCACAACCATATGTCAAACATGTGTTTAATTGACCTAATTTTTGTTGTTGTGACCTAGTATTCACAGCCGAGGCATTCATTTACATTGTCAGCTTCGGTTGTGAACTTCATACACTTAGTAACTTGTTAAGTAGACTTGCTATCTACTGATATTACTTAGTTTACTATATTTGTTCACATTATGTTCTTTTAATCAAAACTTGTAAACTCACCAACCTTGTGTTGACACTTAGCATGTTTCTTTTAGGTTTCTAAGGCGTGCATGATAAGATCATCTCATATTTCATTTCATCATTGTCTGTGTCAACTAAACCTAATTACATTTGCTATCAACTTATACTTATTTTGGTTTTACACGTGTTTGTTCCATTTGATACAAATTAATATGCTTTCGTAATTTCTATCATGTTTTCTTGTTTAACTCTGACTTGGGAAACTTTTAATGTATATGGGTACTTATGTTTTATAAATGTTGTGTCATTTGGTGTAACAAATGGCTGAGATCCTGGTATCTCACGCGCCTAATGGTATTACCGCATTTATGGAAATTGAGAGTGTGACAACAGCCAGTGGGTATGTCTATCGATGCTGAGATATATTCTTTGTTAAGTTCTGGGAGCAAGATTGATAGTGACTAGATTAGGAACGTGCCATATGTTCTGCAAGAGTGTCCCAGAGTGCAAGAAACTCCAGCCAAACGCACTACTGAGGAACGTGATGCTGATTTCATTCCTAACGATTTACCTACTTCTATAGGAAAGAAGAAGAGGTGGCTAGGAAAGTAGTTGAAAGTCCACTTATGAGGGGTAGAGGACGAGGCGTGTTATGAAAACATCAGACCCCGGTGACCATTGTGTTAACAGATGAGGAGGTGACTGTATCTGAGACTCCAATCACAGTTAGTGAGGCTATACCAACAGAGACACTGATAATTGTTACAGAATTGCCTACTACTAATGATTTATTAAGTACTCCCCCTAGTGATCACGGGAATGAAGAGTTTGTTTGTATGGAATACTTTCTTAACACCCCTCCTGAGCATAGACACGGTGCTAGTACTTCAACTAGTTCACCTACATGTGTTACACTTGACGAGTGTGTACGTACATTAGAGAGGGAGATGTTAGAGAAGACACATATCATGGATGATATGTAGAGACTGTTGATAGAGAAAGATGAGAGTATTAAGAGTCGTGAATATCAGCAAAACTTCATATTCATCTATGTCCAGATTCTAGAGCAGAACTCAAGAGATCTCACTTCTCGTGTGCACTTTTCATCATCATAACAAAATGCCACGTAAGTTGGAGAATCTAGTGGACAACAAACTATTGATCCCATACTTGCAAAACATCCTATTGACACTACAGAGCATGATGTTCATCCTGTTGCTACAGAAGGGACAACAGAGACTGCTACTGTTGATCAAAAGCAACTTATCACTGATCATTCTATGGCTACTAAGGATCAACATATGGTTTTTACTGGAGAGGTGTTTGTAGAACCTGAACATGATGTTCCTATTCCAAGCCCAGTACAGGATGATGATTATTTAGATCTAGTTAATTATGCATCTAGTGATGAAAAAGAGGCTGATAATGATGAAGATGATGATGGTGATAATGGTGATGAGGGTGATGATAGTAAGAAGAATGATAAGAAAAATGACGGTCATAATGGTGATCAAGGAGGAGATTTGGGGTCTACAACAGGTGATTCTAGGTCAGCGGGTGCTGGCAATGTATCTGGACCAAGTCCCGATAATACCAATGAGTATACACCATTAGATCTGGCTGTAGAAGAAGCTTATAAGAGATAGTTTTATACTTACAGCAGAAGATCATTTCTGAGGAGTCTGAAGAAGACTTAGGAGTGTTTGATGAATTAGATGAAGCCATAGACTACACTGACAGATTTAGAAACAGTCTTAAGGACTTGTTTTCAGACTCATTGATTGAAAAAGGGGAGATCGCTGGAGAGTCTAGCAATCATCAAACGACTGACGAGACAGATAATGTTGCTAGTCAAAGTGTTGTACGTCAGGTCAGGAACCTTACCATTGCTGCTCTTCCTCCACCAGCTTATATTCATACACTGAGATATTCCAAACCTTTCACAAGGAACAAGAACTCAGAACCTATCATTAGCTAGGTATACGATGCAGAAAAGAGACTATATGTGATCAAGCAAAAGGGTGGTGCTATTAAGTGTTATCAGGACAAACATGATTTCCACACACTCAGAGCATCAGATTTATATGCTATGGGTCATGTCCCGTTCTTTAACTTGAATAACTACAGCAAAGGGAATTGGATCAGGAATATGATCTGGAAACAAAGCAAGACCAACTTCAAAGACTTTAAGATAGCCAAATCCAAAGTTATTAAAGACGAGACATGTATAGATCCTGTGATAAACAAACCAATGAAGATATGAGTGTTCAAGCATCCAAGATATGGAAGGAAGATCCCTATACATGCTCATGTACTGGTTAACAGCTTGTCTAAGCTAATATGATAGAGTTGTGTAAAGGAGACGGGACATGCGTTAATACACGGTGTGGATAAAGATTACCGTGTCATTGATCTTGTGGACTTGCTCAAGTTCAGAAAAGAAGATTAGATGAGGTTGCAAGCTTGTCCTATAGCAGCTGATGAATCTGTTCATTTCATAGTAGCATAGTTTGGTTGGATGATCACAAAGACCTTGGACAACAAGATGTATGCATACGGAGGCAGATACAAGGTGGATGATATGGACTTCTAAAAGCATTGATTTACTGATCCTAGGGGAGATTGTAGGGTTGAACCTAGAGGCTCCAGAAATCAAATCAAGAAGAAGAAGATGTTACCGCACGATAAATTGCTCTTGCGCGAAAACATCAAGTCGCGCGAGAACCTTTTAGTCGCGCTAGAACTTCTAGTTTAGTATAAATAGAAGTTTTGTAATGTAAATTAGTAGCTTTTGTCATTTCCTGATTTCGCACTCATTGTAATAGTCTCTAAGTCAGAGAGCAATACAATCAAAGTTTATTTATATTTGTGTTCGTGTTCTTCTTTTACTATCCAATCTTACTTCATGATGTTAACATTCATCATTGTTGTCACGAGATCGGTCATTGTAATGTGTTGATCTTTACAGAACAGACATATCAAAATCAATCATATAAGGAGGCATAAGCACTTCATCTCCTTCATACAAGATTGACTTAATCCTGTTAAACACATGTTGATTAGAATGAAGAGGCTAAAATATAGCACCTTCCCTTGGGATGTTTGGTAATAGATCATCAAAAATCATCTGGAGGAATCTAGGTACATTTGAAACTTACTCCTCACTTTAGTCATATTATAAATCATCCTATAAGCACTTGAGCAGTAAAGTTAAAGGGTCTTCTTGCAAGGATACTTGCAATTACAAAAGAACTCGTCAATGAAGTGGCATCCCAACCACTCTTCCTATTTGTCACAGTCTTCTCATATGTATGCATATGAAATCTGAATTGAGCACATATATAGCACTTCTTGATTTGTTTTCTATCAATGGCACAAGCGTAGCCTATCTACTGAACACATCTCATCAAATTCCACTGGACCTTCAGCATCTTCATCACCAAGCTATAATACCCTCCTTATGACTTCTTTTGAGACAATAATATGATGATCATGGATAGTAGAAACAACAACTTTTTGATCATCTATCTGCTCCAGATGAGCATGAGTCTAAAATTGGACAATGTGATCTTCATAAATCTTAGGTATAGCTGTCATAACATGTATAAGCCTAGTCTTCCTGGTACCTTTAGTGAAACAGGGTTAAGGAATGCACCGAGATTATGATCTTTGACAAACACTAGGTTTGTCGTATCTGCATTTAAGAAGAGTATGTTAGTAACTTGTATGATGACCATGTATGATGCCTAATTTGATGAAATGTTGAACATGTGTTCACTGATCAGTTGCAATTGTTATGAAATGATGTACCATGTATGTTGAATACGTTGATTATGTCAAAGTGTATGTTTGTTTATAATATCCCATTGGATCAGTTTGACTTTTAAAAAGTCAAATTTTGGTAAATTTTAATCATGTAAATCTTGTTAATTTCAAGTTGTTTTGATACAATTGATTTATATCATGTTTGATTCATAACAATTAGTTGTTTGTTTCATATCATGTACTTATTTAATTTATAACAACTTCAACAATGAGTTTCAGTTTGACATTGAAAGTTAAAACCTAACATTTAATGCACATTGAATGTATATGCATTTAATTTTTTTGCGGTTAATGTCATGCAAAATTAACTAATTTTGCATGTTTGTAACTAACTTTTGAACATGTTTACCAGCTTATAATGTATTTTAAGTCATTTTAAACATTTTCAAAGATCAAAAATCAGTTTTTTTACTGATTTTGACATGAATACTATGACTATTCATGAATCCGATGAACACTTAATCAAAATTTTTTAGATCAACAGTCCTAATATATGTGACTATGATCATCTGCCATGTATTTAGTGTTTGATTTCATTTAAAACATCAAATGAACCCATGTTTGGTCATGGTTCATAGTTCGACTTAGGGTTTAACAATGTTTGAATTAAAATCGAGAATTGGTTGTTTTGATGATTGTTTGATTATTAGAAACATGTTTTTATACCTTTTTTTTTCAATTATCAGTGATGAAATCAAACAGAGATTGGTTTTTGAATGATCTGGGTTTTAAGGGTTATCACATTTTTGTAACATTTTAGAAATTTGATTATATCTTGCACACTTGTGAGGAATGAAAAAATGACAAGTGTTGATATATATATATATATATATATATATATATATATATATATATATATATATATATATA
>BJCO01000119.1:0-15514 GCA_018326465.1 Flaveria floridana | reverse complement strand
TGAATCGCTTTGGGCTAACTCACGGAAAGATGAATCTCGCTTCGTCTTTCGGTTTTCTTACTCTCCGGCTCAAACCCGGTTCAAACTGGGTAACTTTTTCTTGGGCTTTTGCCGGCTAGGTATCTTTATAAGTATTAAACGGTTTTTTTTTACGGGTTGACCGGTCTAACTAAAAAATAATGATATACGTATAAGGTGAAGACAAAATGTGTATTCATGGGTTTTACAAACATGTTATACTTGTAGAAAATATTATTTTGTTGTTCTTGTTATATATATTAAATTTTCTATTCACTTTAATAGATGAATGGCATGTTATTATCTTATTACTTTTAAATCTTGTAAATAGTATTGCTATGATTTAATAGATAAATTAGTTATGTTCTTCTGCATGTAGAAATATTATTTTATTATTATTTAAGTTTTTAACGAGTCAATCTCAACTCGAATCTTACAACATTGTTAAATTCTTGAAGAATTGAAACTTTTTTCCTTTTCAAATGCCAAACCTTGCTCCATAAAGGGGTTTAGTTCATCAAGATATTGAACTTCTGCGACTCATCTACAATCTTTTCCCCCTGGAAGTGGGTTTCTTTCGTATCAGTATGGATTCGAAGTTTTGAAAAAGTCATTTTTCTTCATATCAGGAAAAAACTAAGAGTAACTCGTTGTTTCACAGTTTTATAAATTTGATAAAAAAATATAATGATAATTTGTTTCACAAAGTTTTATAAATTTGATAAAAAAAATAATGATAATAGCAAATTGATGTTATGTCGTTTAGATTATTACATAAGAATATTGTATATATTAACATCTAAATTCTCATATATTCATATTTTCATGACAATATTATCAACTGTCCTTTAAGTCTCGTGAAAAAACATCAAATTCCTTAGTTAAACGACATGAACGAAGAAACTAATGGTTATCCATCAAAACGACTTAACATGTTACCAAAAAAATTACTCAGCCTACTTTCAACATTGTTATGGTATGTGAAACAAATTGAGATGTGGCGCACTTCGGGTTTACACGTAGCAAAGGGGAGGAAATAATGACTTCTGTGGGGCCAGCATTTTTTTTTCCTTACACATTCTTATACTTAAAGTTGGTTTGTTTGTGAAAATAACGTCTATAGTAGTCTTATAAGTAAAAAGATGTTTAGTAAAAATATGAGAACAAAATAATATGTAATGGTGACTACGTCTAGATGTGTGAAAGTTATGTTGTAACGTTACGACGGATTTAGTGGATGGTAAACGTGTTTGTTTGAAGATAGATGATAAAGTTGTAACTTGTAAGTTTATATATATTTTTATGACAATCTTACTGTACCTAGAGTCTCGCGAAAAATACCAAATTCGTTGGTCAAATTACATGAACGGATGATGATGAGGCAGAGTATATATTACCACTGTCTCTGTTAACAATACGTGTCAACACCATTTAACATGCACGCCTGAATTTCAGAGGTTAACCGTAGACTAACAATGAAGAAATCTGACTCAACCGCCATTGATATTCAACTCTATAACGAAGCATTTTCACACTCATATCATACGACAATTTAACACACCAATCATCTCTCCACAAGGTTTTCTCTCTTCTCTCTCACTAATTGCTCCTGATTCTGTTCAATTCTCCCTCACAATGCTTCCCTCTCAATGCCTCACATTACACACTCGTGATTCTGTAATTAAGCATTACTTTGTGTAAATACTGAGGAATTTGAATTAACCTCTGTTTGTGCTACATCATTTCGCTTGTTAATGATATATATTAGCGTGTTTACCTCGCATTTCGTCGGTTATCTTCGTTTTAGGTTACAGTGTTTATTATAGCGTTAATAATGATCCCTGCGTTTGACGGTTTGAGGTTATGAGAGTAATCTGCTAAAAATTTTGAATGAATGAAGTTCTCGTAGTTAATGAATCATACAAAGTGCGATTTGTTACGTTGCGATTGTTAATTTCTATGATGAATGGAGTATACGTTGATCGATTACTAATATGCACGATAATATCTATCTACTTAATATAAGAAGTTTGTTTATAAAACTTAGTTGAGCACTTATGTTTTAGAGGTGTGATTCTATCCTGTTGTTTGGAACCTAGCTCAAAATAGATATGTACTTGAATGAATTCTAGCAATTACGCTTTCTGTCTTATTTAGAAAGCAAAACCCCCAAGGTTTGACACTAGTGACAACCAGAGCTGAAATAGTTGGTGTGCATCTTCGTGTTGTTGTCTAATTTGCTTTCTTATTTAAGATTGCTTACGGTGATCTATGCTTCTACCTAATTTCATGCATTTGGCTCGCTCGAATCAGTAGAAGTCGTTTATTAACAAGACATTTCTAGTAATTGGAAGGTTTGTGTGTTTCTAATAGGGAAAAAGACTTGAGGGGTGTCTATACTCAATCATGAAGTTTGGAAAGGAGTTTAAGAAACAAAAGGTGCCTGAATGGACCGAAGCCTACGTGGATTATAACGGCCTCAAAAGAATATTACACAAAGTCCAACAGTTCAGACAACCTGAAGGACCTCCAACACCAATGAGAGTTTCACAACAGTTATCGTTATACAGACCCTTTAGTGGTCTAGATGTTAAATCTAGCTCTGAAGAGACTAAAAGTGATGTTGAGGATCAAGTAATAGCTGTTGAAACTGTACAAAATGGTGATGATAGAGAAGTATACAACACCAATTTTCTGTTATCGCCTAAAGAAGGAGAAGAGAGTGAGATAATGTTTTTTGAGAAGCTTGATGAGGAGCTTAACAAGGTCAATACCTTTTATAGGAACAAGGTGAAAGAAGTGATTAAGGAAGCAGCTTCAATAGATAAGCAAATGAATGTTTTAATTGCATTGCGGATCAAAGTCAAACAACCAGATATCAATAAATGTCATATTCAGAGAAATGTCTCCTTGGACAGTAGTTCCACTGAATCCTCAAAATCTAATTCTTCAAATAAAGAAGATACATTAGGTATGTGTCATATGAAGCATTTTGAAGCCGATAAAGAAAACTCTTGAAGTAACAGGGTTGTTACTGGTACCAAAGGGAACACAATTAACATGCTGAGTACAGTTTACAGAAAACATCTAATGAAAGAATTCATTGAAGCTAAATGCACAATTATTGTTATTTTAGTTATACTTAATAATGAACTGTTTATTATTAAATCCCAACTTCGGTTTATCATATTGAGTTCATAACTGGCAGGAGGAAGGAATCTGGGTAAGGAACCCCAGGCTGAGATGATTGATTCAAATCAGCAAATAGATTCTTCTGCTTATCCATGTGGTGAGAAATTTCTATTTGAGTCATATAATGTCATTTTAATATCATTTTCCTTTTTTAAAACTAAAACCCGTGTTCTTTAACGCAGAGAACGGGCATATGGATTCTAAATTTGATGTGGAAAGGAATAATGATGCCTGTAGAAACGGGGTGGGTTCTGATACATATGAGTCAGATCCTTTGGATGTCCTTGAACGTGTAAGGATTAACAATACTCTTGAAAGCCCAATGTCAACCATCAGAAGTGTTCTTAATGATTCAAAAGACAAGGATTTAAGGTTTAAGAAAGATGAGCTAAAAGAAGCAGAAGGACAGTTAAAAGTTGTTTTTATCGAGTTCTACCGTAAGCTTCATCTTCTGAAGCATTACAGGTGGTACATCGATGTTAAAATTTTAAAATATATCCAGATCTTTTACTGGTGGATAACATCTGTAGTTGAACAATGACAGTTTTTTTTGTGCATGGATGTAACAGTTATGTAAACCTCCTTGCATTTTCGAAGATAATGAAGAAATATGAAAAGGTCAGGAAACTACTAAAATACTCAAAACCTACAATATCATGAATGGATGGAACATGCTTTATGTTTTAAACTTTTGTTCTATATGTGCAGATTGCATTCAGAAAGGCAGCAAGGTCATACATGAAAATCGTGGATGATTCTTACATTGGGAGCTCTGATGAGGTTTGCAAGATATGTTAATTTTCCAATCCTAGTTAGTGTAGGATACTTAGAGGAGGACCTAACCACAAATCCACATTCTACTATAACTGATCTAGTCAAATACACATAACAAATCACCCACATGTGCACGGTGCACTCGGTTGACTGGATTAGCTGTGGGTCAGACATGAATTTTGGCACTTGGACCAGTGGACCCCTCTAGCATCATGTTGTAACACGCGATCAATATTTTATTGTTTTTATATGCTGACGAGAAAATATATGGACAAATTAGTTAAATTAGTAGCTCTTGTAAGGTAATGTGTGATGTTCTTACGTTTTAGGTTACTCTTCTCCTTGATCGAGTGGAGAGTACTTTTGTCAAATACTTTGCAAACTCTAACCATAGAGAAGGTATGAAACTTTTGAGGCCAACACAGAAGAGAAAAAAACACAGTGTAACATTCTTTTCAGGTAAATAAGCAACCACCATCACACAAAGTTGCCGACTTCAAGCTCTAGATATCATGCTATATTTGCATTTAACAAAAAAATATGTAATGCTATTTCCTGTAAATTTCAGGATTCTTTTCTGGTTGCTCAATTGCACTCCTGATTGCTATCATCTTACTTATACAAGCAAGGAAAGTAATGACTAAAGAGGAGCATGCCGTGTATATAGAAGTTGTTTTCCCTCTTTACAGGTGATGCAAAATTACCCAAAAGAAATAGAAATAATACCCATGGTCCACTTATATTTTATTTAACTCTTAATTAACTTGCAGTTTATATGCCTATATAATCCTACATATGCTTTTGTATGCTGTAAATATATACTTCTGGAAGCACTGCCGAATCAACTACCCCTTCATATTTGGTTTCAAGCAAGGAACTGAACTAAGCTACCAGGATGTATTTCTCTTCAGCACGGGTCTTGCAGTACTGACACTTGGAACCTTTCTGGTGCACTTACATGTGAAAGTGGATTCTGTTGACTCTGTCTATTCCAAGTATACAGAATTAGTTCCTTTGGGGTTACTCGTTGTAAGATACGGAACCGTTTCTTTAGCTTTTTGCAAGAATACCAATTCTCTAAATTTTTTTTTAAATTTCTTCATGTAGGTTTTTCTTGCCATCTTTCTCTGTCCTTTCAATATCTTGTACAAATCTAGTCGTGTATTTTTAATGCAATGTCTATTTCATTGTATTTGTGCACCTCTCTACAAGGTAGTGAATTTTCAGTTAGAGATATATTCAATATATAATCCAAAGTTATATACAAGTTTATGCATTTCGCTTTTCTCTTTGTTTGTTAGGTTTCACTTGCTGATTTTTTCTTGGCAGATCAGCTCACTAGTCAGGTTTAACTTGCATGATTGTAATAATATTGGCCAGTCATGTCTTGTAGCCTTTTGTTGGTTTTCATTACATTATTTTTTTGACCTCAGGTTCAGGCCATTCGGTGTTTAGAATTCTACATCTGCTTCTATGGTATGAGATGGTATGAGAAGGAACAGAAGTGCCATAATTTGGATCTCTACAATGTCTTCTATATTCTTATAGCAGTTATACCATATTGGCTTCGATTCCTCCAGGTCCCTTCATACTCCTTTTTCATTGGTTAATGGTTATGCATCTCTTGGTCGGATATTAGAATACTAAGCAAACAATAAAGTAGTAGTAGTACTTATAATATGACATTTATGGACATTGGTGTTGGTAGGATATTAGTTTTCTGTATCGTAAATCATGAAAATACGTTTTCTTGAGTATGTTATACCTATGTAGTCATGCTAAAAACAAATCACTCATTTGGCCATTACTCATGTATTGGACCTTATTCCTTAAATATTAACTATGTGATGCACAACACCATGTCCTGTATAGATTCGCATAGCATATGTATTTTTACTCCTATATAAATGAAAATATATATGGTTTAGGCGACTAAATGTAGATATGCGACCAAATTAAAGATTCACGTATCTCTTGGTTATATGCGTGAAATTGTTCTAGATCATAGAGGTATAAATAATAACACCCAGAATTCTTTTTGTCATGTTGCTTCACAAAAACAAGGAACAAATAAGTTGACAAGTGGTAGTGTACTTGTAGTGTATTCGACGACTTTTTGAAGAAAAAGACGGGGCTCACCTGTACAATGGTTCAAGATACTTCTTGACAATTGTGGCTGTAGTAGTGAGAACTGTGTTTGAACTCAAGATGGACAACACTTGGAAGGTTTTGGCCCTTGTGAGTTCAGTTGCTGCGATTATGTTCAATACATATTGGGATATAGCTATAGACTGGGGACTTCTACAAAGGAATTCAAAGAATATGTTCCTTAGGGACAAGCTTGCAGTATCGCGCAAATATGTGTACTTTGTGGTGATGGTACAAAGACACTACTCTTAATCTCATCACCTATTGGTGTTGTTTTTTCCCCTTAAGATATCAATCAGCTTGTATTATTTTGCAGGTGCTGGATGTTATATTGAGACTTGCTTGGCTACAACTAGTGTTGAAATTTAACATTCGAGCCCTGAAAGGAACTGCCATATCGAGCCTATTTTCCTCCCTAGAAATTTTCCGTCGGGGTGTATGGATGTTTTTCAGGTATATTATTCCCTTTAAAAATGATAATTTAGTTAACAAGGATCTAGTCACATGTTAGTTATGTTCTTACATCATGTCACGTCAGTTTTTAAATATCTTTTATTTCTAATCTGAAATCGTTTTTATGATTGTCCTTGTATTTTTCTAATGAGTCCCATTTTTTGACACTAAATATTTCATAACTAAAATATTTTTTTATTTTTTTTATTTTTATTTTAATCCAAATAATTATAATAAATTATAATATAATGTCATTTTTTCATCAATCATAAATTGTAAACTATATCTATATTATATAAATCATTTCTAAAATTTTCTTAAATGATTGTATATTTTAATTAAGGGCCCATGTTTTTATTCGTATGTCATACATCTTGAAGAGTGAACAAACCACGATGAAAGATGAAGTCGTTGCAATGGCCGCTCATCAGTGCACCCGCACCCCTCATTACATATGATCTTAGTTATAGTTATAGTCTGACAATGTTATTTTGTGTGAGCAGGTTGGAGAATGAGCATTTGAATAACATTGGCAAATATAGAGCATTTAGATCTGTCCCGCTTCCGTTTAGTTACTATGAAGAAGACGATGGCGACGACAAGGATGACAAGGATGACAAGGATGAGTGAAGTATTTTTAGCATTTTTCAACGCAATAATCATTTCACCATATCTGATGCCCGTGACCATAAGGACAAATATATAGTATATGGGTTGAAAATTTGAAAATTTTGTAGACACTAATGCTCTAATGCACAATGTATGGAGATGAGTTTTTGTTCTTTTACAAATTTGTAATTTTTTTTTTACTAAACCCTAATAGTTATGTGAGCCATATATTCATAATCATTATTATACAACTTAAGAAATGCTATAATAACATGCATAAAAATCTTGTAAATTCCTATTCATTTCATGCTTTTTAAAAGAGTTTATTATAATAATATAGGGTTATTACATCATAAATTATTATATCACATCCGGCCATGGAACATAAGATTATAATCGAATATAAAAACGTTTTAATAGGATATAGGATTAAGATCACTCGTATATGCGTCTCTAACAATAATATTCTATCAAGTTATCATAGAAAATAAAACATATGTATGTGTGGGTGTTTGGTATGCACAAGATATATCGTTTTGAAAAGACCACACAATAAGAATGACTTCCCATTTTAACAATTTTAAATCCCGAAAAGATGCATACACATAGTAAGGATGATACGCTAAGATGAAATTTACCATTTATGACTGTTAAAGAGCAAAAAATTTATATAATTTTGTAGATATTATAAACATGGCACTAAATACTTGGTAGATAAGTCTATAAATAACTTTTTAATAATGATGTAACTTTTTAAATACTAATAACTTTAGTCGAATTTTTTTTACATATTCTATTTTGTCTTTGATGACAACTAAATGAAAAATAAACATCGAAAAGTTATTACTTTATACCAAACACTAAAACTATTTATTTTACAAGCATGAAAGAGATATGCCATTGATTTCGGTTTACTAGCTTATTTGCAAGAATCTACCATCTCTAATTTCTTCATTCATAAACCATGATCCCCTAAAATCCACATACTAATACTAATACATCTTGATCCCTTGAGCCTAAAGACCGATCTTGATCACAAAATGGAGTTTGGGATTGTTGTTTTCGTTGTAATCCTACCATTTTTATCCACCATTGCCAAATCAATCCGTTTTAATGTTGAATCAGGTGTTACTAAATGTATAACCGAAGACCTCAGAATAAAATCTATGACCGTTGGTGAGTACTCGGTAGTTAATCCGAACGAAGGACAGCCCTTGCCTGAACATCATAGAATCTATGTTGGGGTAAATTCTTTTCGAGTTTAATTCTATTCTATAAAGTCGCTAAAATTTTATAATTTTTCTGCTAATTTCATATAGAACCAATGTACTTTTTATCCTTTTTAAAAAGTCCTTCACTTTGGTATATTAAAGGTTTTTAACTTGTAAAAATACATGGAGTCTCTAAATTATTTTTGTATATTAACACTCATAAGTTGGTCAAACTTCATAAAGTGACATTCAATAATTTTTGAAAAAAACGACATGATATTTTGACCAAATTATCTTTAACTAGTTATGATTTCGTTACCAATAATCTTTAATTTAAGTGGTTAAAGTGACGTACCCCAATATCTCATTAAATGAGTTGGAGGTCCTGGGTTCAGGTTTTATCTGTAACAAAAATAAAAAAGGGTTTCAAGTGGGTCATAAGGTTTTCTCACCTAAGGTGGGTTTCCTTCTGAAGATGGTATCAGGTTCGGCACTAATAAGTATGGACTGATGTACGAGCTTTTCTTCGGGGACGTGCCAGCCTAGTGCCCTGAGGTTCCGTACTTGAGTAATGAAGATGATCGAACAAGCTAGTGACCGTCAATACTCCAATTAGCCATTCAGAAAACAGTGATATTTTCATTATTGATTTGCTGAAGTCTAGAGTATAAGTATATGGAACTTTGTCAACTAAACTCTGACTATGTTGCACAGTTTTAGTTAACAATCAAGGTACTAAAATAGTTGATCTGTATGCAAATACAGGTTTTTGCTGAAAACGAAAGAAGGTTTCATGACGCAAGAGGCGTCGAATCAGGACAATTCGGATTTGAAGTTGTCGAGGATGGAAAACATTTAGCTTGCTTTGCCACACTCAACCACGAGCCAGCAGTCAACACCTCTGTAGATCTCAATTGGAGGTCTGGTGTGCTTGCTGAAGGTTGGACTAAGGTCATCAAGAAAGGTTCTGTCGAAGTAAGCATCTAAATCATAGAATTAGAAAAAAAAAACATTTTCAATGATTTATTTTTTATTCAATGGTCGCTCTTATTGTTCACAGGCTATGGAATTAGAGTTGAAGAAAATGGAAGACACACTGAATTGGATTCATGAGGAGATGTTGTATCTTCGAGAAAGGTTAAGTTTGTTGATAAAACTGAAACTGACGCACACTTTTGAGACTACCATAAAAAGTTAACAATCATGTTAGATCAATTTTTTTTTATATGTAAGATAGATTAAATGAACTAGTTAAGCATGGTAATTGGTAAGTAACATTTTAAAATGGCTAATTTGGTATGGGTTCAGAGTTTAGACGGATTGGGGTAGGTAGACCTGAGATACCTTATCTTTTTTGTTAAATATTAGACCTGAAATACCTTATCTTTTTTGTTAAATATTAGTGTAGTACTAGCACATATGGTTGTACAAGATACCTTTTTTTAACAAAATGAATTAGGAGGTACATGTCTTACACAGTAGTGCTGACAAACATTCTGGGGTTTGCAAGTGGAACTCATTAAACCAAACACGAATCATATATTTGTTTGTGGCCCTAACCCTTGCACCCTTAAAAGACATGTAACATTAGCACAACCCTTTGTAAGCAGGTCGAGCCTAGGCTCACAACTTGAGCTCGATAAGATAAACAACCAACTTGGCTCGGCTCGGGTTTTAAACAAGCCAAGCCCAAAACCACCAGGGCTTGGCTCGGCTCTACTTGTTTTAAAGCCCTATTTTTAGTTAAGTAAATAGGGTCAGTGTCCACTCATTAAAAAATAGATGACCGACAATTTCACCTTATACTCAATTGTTGATCTTAAAGTAAAAAAATGTGACATTATGTGAATGTTACAGGGGACAACAGACGATGACGCAAAACATGACAACAAACTCCATAATGAGCTGGTCGAGTTTGGTTTCATTGTTTGTTTGTTTGTCGGTGGCGGGCTTGCAACTATGGCACTTAAAGTCATTTTTCGAAAAGAAGAAGATTATTTAATTCGGTCCTTTGGGCTTTTTTATTTTAGTTACAGTATATGTACTAGTTCTATACTTTTATATATGGCATGATTAAAAACAGAAAACATATAAACCATGACTGCATTCAACTGAAGATGAATTCAAGTAGCATGCAACTCTAACTATATCTCAAAGTATGAGGCTAATAGTATTCGACATGTTTGGTTTAAAAGTATAAGTTTGAAGAAATGCATGGGTTGTCTCGCGTATTAAACTTGAACAATAGATATATTCAAACCCATTGAAGCATTTATTTTCTCCATTTTTGTATTACATATCAATGTAGCAAAAGAGACTTCATTTTCCTTTTATATTTGAAAAGCAAAAGATCATTTGATTATAATCTTCATGGATTTATTAACCATTATTATCACGAACAAGCCCTAAACGTTTCAAATACTGCACGCAGCCTATTCCACTTGCATCATAAACAGTAATCAAACAGACCTCTAGTACCCAGGAAAAAACCCTATACCCTCACCAAACATAACTTTTTAGACAAAAAAAGTTGAAACTTTATAATTTACAACAGGCGAGTGGCATCAGAATGAAGTGAAAACTAGTTACGAAAGATATGAAAGGGCGACGTAATGAAAATTATGAAATTATGAATATACTCACAACATGATACCTTGTAAAGAGCGGTCTGAAGGTATTATCAGGCTTCAGAATATGGAAACTGGAGAATCATGTTTGTTCTTGATCGTATATCAAGATGTAAAAATGTGCCAATGATGATCTGTTGACATCTTTTCCTTGATTTTTTCAAGCCTCTTTAAAATCTCCAAAAATGGAGGTCTCTCGTTCATATCTGCATCCCAGCAATGCACCGTCAATCTGTAAAATAACATAGGAAATCATTGCAATCATGTTCTAACTACCAGAGAAAATGGTAAAGGTTACTGTTAAATGATTAACAGTTTAGCACTCTTTTAATTCTTTGAAAAATCAATCATTATGATCTCAAACTGAGGGAAAATAGCATAGGCCCACTACTAAATAGGATACATATAAAGAGAACCAACTTTCTAATAAGTCTTGAATAAATTAGGTTAACTGCATACGATGCAATGCATGAAACCAGGTTTAAGTAATATATACATACTCTCTCAACTCAGGACTGTAATTTTTTGATTTAAAACTAGGTCGGAGCCCTTCAGCTGCACGCTTTGCTGCTTCATAAGGTTCATAATTTGATAGTGGTGGGTCTCCTTCAAGCATCTGTAATAAAATACACAAATGGTTAAAACTTTATTTGCTTTATACTGTTTACCACAACATTTACTATACAAAAAAAAAAAATAATCACCTGGTATAATATCATTGCAAAAGAGAACACGTCGACTTTCTTATCATATCTACGGTGCTTGAAGACTTCAGGAGCCATATAACGATCTTTGGTTGTACGTCGTGAAGAAAAAGGAAAAAAATTAAAAGGGTATGATGTGGCTAATTTTACAAACTACAAAACTCACTAGCAAAAGTTAGTTTAGGTTATAAACATACAGCTCCCCGTTTCACCAGTCATTTTGTAGACATCATGAGAATTCTGAACCCTGATTAGTTTGCTTAGTCCAAAGTCACCAACTTTAAGATGGTCAGCATTGGAGTTGACTAGAAGAACATTCCTGAAAATTAAAATATATTCATTTATTAAAAAAAAATATATCCACGGGAAGCGAGAGAAAAGCTTAGTGCTCTAATTGTGGAAAATTTACTAACCTTGGTTTTAAGTCTCTATGAATTATGACATTTGGCTCGGTATGCATATATGCCATGCCTCTGAAGAACACACAAACAAAGAAACTCAACTTCAATATGTACTTCTAAACTAATACTAGAAACTAAATGAAAATGACAGACATATTACCTGGCAATGTCTAAAGCAAAGTTTATAGCTGTTGTTGGACTAAGAGCACCCTTCTCCTTCAGGTACTGATGAAGATCACCCTGCACCCACATATCATTTGTAATAAGTTTTAGGACTAAAACTTTCCTTGTATATGTCAAGTAAAAAGTCATGCAATAATTACCCCTCGCAAAAATTCAGTAATCAACATTAATGGTTTTTTTTCAGTAACAGCTCCAAGAAATTGGACTATATTAGGGTGGCGAAGCTTGACCAGCAAATTCACCTCGTGCCTAAAGTCCTGACTGATAAGGCAAATTCACCAAATCCCAAGTTTAAAAAACATAAGAAATAAGCTCTATATCTTGAAATTAATTCAGGTAGTCATAGTGTGACTCACATCACGAATCTGTCATCTGAGAGACTAGGAAGTATACGTTTCACTGCTACAGGAGTTCCACGCCAAGATGCTCTTACAATCTCACCAAAGGACCCCTAAAAGGAGTAATAATCAATTAATTATACTTGATATCAACTTCAATATGGTTGTACTTCTAAGCAGATATGACAGAAGAAACTCAAACCTTAGGTGCATTCTTGCCTATTCAAATACTTTGTACATAATTATGATTCTAAATTCACATCTAATGGAAACAAACCCTTTAACATGTATGTGGACAAGATTTATGATAGCTATTATGCACAACTAGCTGACCGGATATCACAGGCAACATTTGTTAATTGATAAACCTAGCAAGATATCATATTCTTAAAGAAGGATCACAGTCTCTTTTTTAAAGAGCACAAAGTAATTATATTCCTTCAGCACAAATCCATCTTTGGACGTCAGAATGCATAAAGAGGATATCTATAAAAAATAGGAAGACTTTTGTGCTAAATATTAGAAAAAAATATATAGAAAACATGTCTGTTGTATGAATTTGGGATCATCGAGGAGTGAAAGATTGATAAACTACAATACGGGTCCTTATTGCTTGCCTCCAACTACTCCAGATACATACTGGAATCATTTGCAACACGGTAAAATCATCTCAAAGGAAGGATTCATAAATTGCATATCAACCTAACATAATACAAACATGATTATTCTTCTCTTATTCAAGTAATCAAGTATTCAAGTGCAAGAGAAATACACAAATTGAGTTAAGACCCACATCATATAGCTTGTTTAAAGAGGCTAACACAAAACTGTATTAGTAGCAAGGATTCTCAGCATTATTGCGAACGGTTTCCAAAATATCATGTCACAATATTTGACACCTATTAAAGTCCTTTACACTAATCGGTTTTTATAACAATGGACGATGTATAATTAAGATAATTTTGTCCTAACACTACAGTTAACTATGATATAATCTTCTTGTTTTTTATGGTAAATTGGTAATTAGTAAATGAACACTTACATGTTCTAGTAACACATATCATATATTTCAGCAAACAAAACCAGACCTTGCCTACAATGTGTGCGCTTGTGAAGTCCAACTCCACAGGGTCAATTTCCCAGTCACACTTATTTGAAAGAGGGGGTAACACAGGCTTTGGTTCAGAGTGGCTTCCATCCTGGCCCTGCACCAAAAAGCTATATAATTTGAAGCCAATAAATGCATACGAATAAAATATGAGTAAGCATAAGTTGAGAGTATTCCCATGGTTTTAGGAACAACATTCAAAATCAGGCCTGACGACATACAGCTTAATTTTTCACACAAATTTTACATTTATTATTACATCTGTTGCAATTTATGACTTCAAGTTTACCTCCCTCACACTGAAACTTGTTATACTTTCGATAACCCAAAATGAAACTTGTTCAATTTCTTGGAACAAAGGGAGTATAAGGTACGCATAATGCATCATTCATTGTTATCATCTCATCTGCGGAAGCAAATGCATGAGAAATATTCGATTGACCATGACACACTTTTGACCAAACACAATGCCAAGAACAAAGAAACAGCAGCATGTTAAGGAGATAACTGCAAGGCCAAGTGTCTTCGTAGTGTATGTTTTAAAAAAGATTCTGATACAGGATTCTAAAAACATAATGACTAAGAATTATAATAATGTACAAATGACTTGCATAGTAAGCTTCAAACAATTACACCACAACTCAAATCTTAAAGGACATATATAACCACTTAACCACAAGAGACTGAGTGTTCAACTTACAAATGACACACCATCATACAGCTTCAATAAATCAACCATGTTGTGTTTTTTTGCTCCTTCTGCATCAGCTAGGGGCTGTCAACAGCAGTATTATCTTGAGAAAACAGTAGTAAGGTAAGATGAAAGAGCTAGAAGATAGCTGAGGAATTTACATAAAAGCTAAAACAAATACACATCACTTGATTAGAAACTAGAATAGAAGGAGAAGGGAATATGGAAATGACTTGTCTTTCAGCAGCCTTTAACCATAATTTTTGCTTTAATCCAGAAAATAAAAAGAACAGCATGACTAATTTAGTACCAATGTATGCCTGTATAATCAGGCATGTTTATTAATATCAGGATTATAATGCTTGTCAATGCTGATACACTAACGGGTGGGTATGTCTAGTCTACTACAGATAATTGTCCTAGTATAATCATTTTTCCCATCAAGCATATAATTCCACATGCTAAATTGGTCGAGCAAAAGACTCAACTCCTTCTGTAAGTCATATTTTTCTTTCTCAGGCATCCAGTCAGGCAATCAATCACTAAGCACCATTCACAAATAAGATTTAACTGCAATAGCAACCAACTAATACCAAGTACATAATCTCCAAAGAGAATGAGTGCACATAATGTCAAATAAAGCATTTCATGGTTGTCATTTCAAAGAAGCTAGAACATACCGTGTGCCTATAAAAACTACATAATCTCCAAATAAGCATTTTATCCAGCCTTTTGTATTAATCTATCCATAATTTTATCTATAGAGCAGCAGGGACGAGTCCTGAAGAGTCCAATCAAAATATCACTTAGAAAACACAAAACACCAACAACAGAGCATCATCAACTCCCTATCCTCATTCTAAACCAAACTCAAGGCTATCATACACTCATATCGCTTCCAATACTTCAGTAATTTCATCAAAACCACAGAAACACTCAATCAACAACAACTTAACTATCAAAACAGCTAGCATAAACGTAATTCTCCGTTACCGTGTTCTTCCACCGATCCTGAGCGTTGACATCGGCGCCATACTCAATCAAACACTTCGCAACA
>BJCO01000118.1:0-12273 GCA_018326465.1 Flaveria floridana | reverse complement strand
TTTAGAATCCATTAGTTGACTTTAAAAACATAAGTATCATTGTTATGGGGTCACAATCAACCCTGCACTCAGTCCCGGCTAGCCTCTTCTAAAGTTATGTTATACCGGTTAACCCCGAAGGGAGAACTGAGCCTTAAAAACAGTGTACCATACCTGCCGGATGGTTCACCATAGTATCTTATCAGAACCTGTTACATACCACAAACGACCCCGCAGGATCTCAGTGTGGTACCCTTCCTACACGGAAGGCATTGTGTGTGGGGGATTCCCCAAGTAGATCTACCCATAGAAAACAAGCGGTTCACAAAAGAATTAATGATTGTGATACAAGTATAAGCAGGTATCAACATTAACCATAACATACAAGCATCATAAAATAGCACAGTTAATAGTTTCAGTTCAAACAGAGCATGCTTCATCCCCAAAACAGTAGTAAAAAAGGGGACACTAGAACTCACCTGGTATCCTTATCTAGATTCTGAGCTCGGTATAGAGTGAAGAGCTCCAACAATGTAATCCTAACTCGTACATATAAGATTTATATTTAGCATTAGCACGATGTTATTACATGCGTGCGATTGAGCTCTTTGTATTAGCTTAAGTGAGATGATCTGTTTAATATTATGGTTAGGATGTTTGTTGTTGAATGATACAAATGCTACTCGTAAATCTACTTCGATTTCCTAAATTAATTAGATTTTATGTGTTTTGAATATTCTTGAATATTGGTATATATATATATATGTATATATATATATATATCCATCTAGTCACTTATTTGTTATTATATATATGTATACTTATTATAAACATTTAGTCATAACTAATTAGATTTACTTAACTCAATCACCCATCGGTTTGATGCTCCTATAAGTAAATGGTTGTGGATCTAGTTTATTCTCAATGTGAGTATATATATAACTACATCTTGATATTACCTTTCACATGATAAAACTATTATTAATATATGTAATAACAATAAGAATTACCATATAAATATTCAACAATACGTTGCACATAGATAATAATGATATTAGAAAGAATTTATTATAATGTTTAAATGAAATGACTTTGAAAGTGGTAATATTAATAATAACAATAATAGTAAGAGGAATAATAATAATAATAGTATTAACATTAATAATGTCGACAACAATAACAAGGGTTGTAATATTAGCATATATGTTATGTCTACTTAAACACACATATATTGATGGCACTCATTTTGATGGGCATTTAAAGTCTTGTTTATGATAGTAGGAATATTAGTAATTATAATTCTTAAAATAATATTTAATTGTTACGTCGCAAGTAATAGTATTTCTAACAATAATAGAAAGTTACATATTAATGAAAAATATTAAACTAATATTAATACTAGAATTAATCTCATACCAACTATTGTAGCATTTATATTGAAATAATATTATATTATTTCTCAAATGGTTATTTATGGCTGGCCACACATGTTATTATAAATACGTATATTTTTATTTACAAATCAAATGTGTTCAATTTTATTATTTACTTGTAAACGTTTTATATTTCCAGATTGTTTAAATCAAGATAGGTTTATATATATTTATATTTGTATTAGCTACATGTTATGGTTTATAAGTCTTATGTTTCACATATAAAATATTATCTCATTTTTATAGCATCACGTTCATGGTGACGTATATAACTAATCCATTACAATCAAGTAATCATAGACCTAATCTCTATTTTTATTAATATTGCATATCTTTATCGTGTTAGAGCTCAACGCATTACACACATGTGAATAATAATTAGATGTTGAATAAGCGTCATGTGGGATTATACCTCTCACTCGGTTTACGTACTCAATTCCACTCGATCTCACCATGTTCTTGTTGTTGGCTACCCATTGACCTCGGTTTACCGTGCTTGACCGAAACCCCACCTTATCATTCTAACATAACCACTACCATAATCAACAACAACTACCACATGCAACACCACTTATCATCACCATTATACCACCACTTAAACATCATCGCAACTACGACCTCTATCTTCAACCTAAATCATGGTAAGCCATCACCACATGAGCCTAACTCACCACCATAGTCGATAACCCACAACCAAGAATCACAATCACAGCCACATTCACCATCACCGTTAACCACTATCACAACCATATTCATCATCGCACCTCAACACCCCCAACAACCATCAGCACCGCCACAGCCGCGAGCTGTGGCTGTTCCAACCGTGAACCACCACCACCAACATAACCGGCAATCAACACCATAACCTCCATCACCACACAACCACCATCAATAATCAATAGCCACAATTGACATCCACAACCGCAACCAACACAACCATTAAATCGACAACCATGGTCAACCATACCACCATGGGCAGCCCGTGAATCCGCTACCATCAACCTCGCCTTACCTCGCCCTTGCAACCAACATCACCATCGCAACAACCATAACCACCACACTTGCAACCACTTTGATAGCCCTCGTAACCACCATCACCATCAATAGCCGTACCATGGCTGCCAACACCGACCACCACCAACCGTCACAGCCATAATCATCAACCACAGCTAACAACCCCAACATCACAGCCATCACTACTGTAGCACCACCACAGTACCGCCACCTGAACCACACCATCGACATCGCGACCACACCCACGACCGACCTCCACAACCACGACACCCACGGCCACGACCACCACAGACAACCTCTGGTCGCCACAACGCCTCTTTCGGGATGGAAATACCACCCCCAGCTAGCAAACAACCACAATCATCAACCTCCTTCGACGCGACAGCCGTGAACCATCATCACCACCACCTCCAAATCGACCTGCAACCGTCACTTTCGCCTTCGATTCCCGTCACTTTGCTGCGTTTTAGGAGAAATCAAAGCCACCATCGTGACCGGGGCGTCGAGGGGAGTCCGGTAAGGTGTGGCACTTGTTACCACTCGCCGGAGGTCATCGCCGGTGGCCAGAAACCGGCCGGAGTTCGATTTGGGGGGGGTTGCGGTTGCCCATCTCTTTCTCTACCCTAATTTTTGTTTCAAATGTTTTTAAAACCCTAAAATGCAAGAGTATTAGTTTATATAGTGGGTTAAGGGAACTGGTTCGTTCACAGGTTAGTTCGCGTCACGCTCGGATCGGTTTTGTATCGTTAAAAATTTTATTTTACGATAGTTTCAATTATACTAAGTGTTATAAATATTTCAAGATTATTTATTTGATTATATTTAAAACTTGCTTAATAATTAAACGAGTTTCAACATGTAATTACCGCGTACTCAACACGGTCAACTGTTTTAAGTGTTTTCTCGTATGAGCATCATTATTATTATTTTAGTATTAAAATATATGTAATTAATTATTTAATAATATTTTTTTCGTTAATTCACACGTCAGAAGCGTTAGAACTTTATTAGTCAAGTATTCGTTTGTAAATTTACAAATGTTCATATTATGACCTGTTAAATTTATCTAGTTATTGTTCAAGCTTAGAATTACCGAATCGGGATTCAAATGAAAGTAAGGTTTTTAACGAGCCTTTACTGGGCCTAATGGGTTCATTTGTGTTACGCATTGTACTTGTTAGGCTCAATTATCTGGAGTCTAAAACAAGCATATGTGGTTTCATTTTAACATTTAGAACTTCAAAACGAGTCAAAATTTAGGGTTGTCAAAAGTTTGTTTGATTACAATTTATTAAAGCTCAATTAATATTAATCAAGCTTAATTAAAAAGTAATAAAATTTGAATTTTATCTATTAAAATTAGATGATTTTGTGACTTGATTTCAAATATTTCAACTTCTTTAAAATCTTCCGAGAGCAAAATTTAAATGTTTGTCAAAATGAAAACAAAAGCTTTCGAGAAAAACTTAAAATTTTTGTCAATGTTGAAAACTTCCAAAAGCAATTGAAATTTGTTTGTTTTAAAATAAATATTAAAAGCAATTTATATTTTGCTGGTCAAAATTAGAAGAATAAGTCAAAATTGGAAAACAGAAACACAATCTTAAAACCTTCGCTCGGTTGGTCAAAATTAGAATAAAACTCAAAATTGAAAAACCCAAATTAAACTTCAATCGATCCTTCTGCTCTCACTTTCTCTTCTATTTCAAGAAGAAACCAACCCAAAATTGATTATTGGATGTTGATGGTCGATTGTCAGTACCAGTCGGTTGGTGTTGACACAAGGTCAATGGTCTGCGATGAAGGGGGAGTATGTCGATGGAGGTGTTTTCGTAACCGGAGGTGGTGTTGTGGTGGTTATCGGTGGCGTTCCGAGTCAAAATAAATAACAATTGAAGATTGATGATGATGGTTGCGGTTGATTGGTGTTGGTTCGCAGGTGACCGAAGGTCGACAGGTGATGAGGTTGGTATGGGTCGTCCGCTGTGGTTTCAAGTTATTTGTTCAAAGATCGTTCGCGGTGAACTGATTTAGGTCTTCCGCTATGGGTTTCTATATGTGTCTGCTGTGTGTTGATTCTGATCGTCCACTTTATGTTGTTTCTGATCGTCCATTGTGGCTTCAAATTGCTCGTCCGCTGTGAGCTGGTAACATTCGCTATGGACCTTGGTTTGTTTTGAAGTCCAGTGGGTTTCAATTGTTGTCCGCTGTGGACCAAGTTTATTGTCTGTTGTGGACAAGACTTCTGTCCGCTGTGGATTGATGCTTGTTGGTAAAAACACGTATGCTGTGTTTGTTCTGTTCACAACATGTCCACTATGGACAGGAAGTTCGTCCGCTGTGGACGGATTATTTTGGGCTGAACTTGTCTACTGTGTGTTTCAAAATATGTTCATCCGCTGTATGTTTGAAATGGTAACAACACGTCCGTTATGGACTTCAAGTTGCTTATCAGCTGCGAATTCAGGTTGAATATCTGTTGTATGTTGTTAACACATCCGTTATGGATGAGTGTTCAGCGGTGTATTGTGTGTTTGTTAGCCAGGACAACTAATACTTGATGACGTGTGGGTGTTAGGACTCAGCTGTGGATAAGTTTATTCATCAGCTATGAAGACTTGGACAAAATTGATGAATATTAGTCTTTGTCCGCTGTGGGTTTTAACACATCAGCTGTGAATTAGTTGTTCATCAGATGTGACACTTAGGCAAATGTATGTTTGTCAGCTGTAAATGTTGTGCATCAGCTCTGGACGTAACACATCAGCTGTGGATTTACTTGGGCAAAATACCAAAGACAAAATGAATGTTTATCAGCTTTGGAAGTTGTGCATCAGCTATGGAATTAAGGCATCAGCTGTGGATGTAACACATCAGCTGTGGACACTTGGTTGCAAGAAAAACAAAGATTATCAGCTGTAGAATTAGAACATCAGCTGTAGGATTAGTTCATCAGCTTTGTATGATAGAACACTTAGTCAATAATCAAATTCAAGTGTGATTTGTCTATTCTTTATAAACCTTTGATTATGAATGAAATTCTAATTTCAAATTCACAACTTGTTGTATGTATGTTTGTTTGAATGATTTTGAATGATTGTATGATGAACAAATGTATCAAAACCTGAATTAAATTATAAGATTTGGCTGATTTTCAGATTTCAAAACAGTTTAACTCTGAAAAAGTCAAACTTCATGTTCTTAAATGAACAAACTTTTTATTCTTGGATTTCTGATGAAATTGGTTAAAATCAAAGGTTATAATAGCTGTAGATAAGTGATTCTAAGATAGAATAACAATCAATTTCATATAATCATCACCTAAACTCGGATTTAGATGATGAATACATGAAGAACACTAAGAACAACAAAAACCCAGATCTAAGAATCAATGTTCAAAATGTATGATTTGGATATTGAGAATGATAAACGAACCTTAGATTTGATGTTTCTAAGCTAAAACAACTATCAATTTCATCTAAACATCAACAGATTCATGATTTTTGATGATTTTTCCTTAAGAACAGTGAACTTTTCTCAAGAACATAAAATTTTCAAAAATCTTCAAATTCAAGAGTTATGGTTATCCAATTGATATGAAACTTTGCATATGTGTTAGTTATCACAAACTAAATCTATTAGAAGCTTAAATTCGATCAAACAACAATGAAATCAAAATTTCACGTTCATGAGCATTTGAAGACTTGAAGAACAAGTTTGTTTAAATCTTCAAATTATTGGCTCAAATGAACTTCAATTGATATGAAAACTTGCAAATCTTCACGAAATAACAAATCAAAGCTAATGGTATCTTGATTTCATCAAAAACAATAACAATTTACAGATTGTGGTTCGAATTTTTGAGAAAAATTTGAAGAACAAGGAGCCAAGGCTCTAATACCAACTGTGGAAATCGATATATATGGATCGAATATTGCAATCGTATTGTTGGCGTTTATCGAATCTGTGATGCGGAGTCTCTCAGATCTATTGATGATTTCAAATGAAGATCTGTATGCAAGATAAACATGTATGATGATGAATGAATGATGAACAAATTCAAGAACACATCTTCATATAAATTTCATTTATTCATATGTATGTTATTCAAGAGAATTTCAAAAGAGTTTGTAAGAAAAACACTTTCTCTCTCACACACTCAACCTTGATTTTATTGAATTGTTAGTGATACACCTTTTGTGTGTGTTAGTGTTCTAAAACTTATTTTTTTCTCTCCTCTAGATATGGAGTATAAATGACTACACTTAGTCATTTATACTCTTTACAAAAATAAGAAAAAATTACATTTAAGCACAAATGATTACACAAATATAGTTCTAAATCTGATAAATTCTCTATTGCTGATGCGTGATTGCCGGGTGCTGACATCATTGGGACGACCACTGATGTTGACTGTTGACTTTAACCACGGTTAACAAAGTTTGATCAAGTTTGAATTCGGTCAATTTTCTTCGTTTTGATCATATCTCTAGCAAATCTTCACCGTGTCAGTTTTGGTAATCATCATGAGATTCGGAACTTAGGTTTTGGTAAGTATCATCTTCAAATAGTCCAACACCTTTGACTTCTTGTATACTCTCTTCAGGGCCATCCTTTTCTTCCTCTTGAGAGTGTTTAACTGAGAAGGCTGGTCTTGAGTACCATATTATTTAGTAGTGCCCCTCTCAGTTGGGTCATCTTCCCTCACAGGTTCAGAAGGAAAGGGAGTAGATACCTGCTGTGGATCAGAAGATGAAGTTGGTTGTGAAGCAGCTAAAGGCTAGGTTGTGTTGTCTATGGTTCAACCTTAACCTCAACCTCAGGAGGAGCTTGGCTTGGTGGAGAATGCAAGTCCACAAGATCTACCTTCTTAATCTTCTGCTTGATCACTCTAATGTGCTTATCCATAATGGATAGAGACATTGGACCAAGCTTCCTTCTGGAGAATCCATATATCTTAAAGAAGCTCATCATCCTTCGTCTGTCAGCAGACTTCTTTTGGCTCTTTTGGATGACGGCCCTTGACTTTGCAGCTTCTTCCCTTGTCTTTCGCTTAGTAGCTTTTTGTTCATTTATGAACTGTTGTTCAAGCTGCTTAAGGTACTTAAATTCAATGTATTCGTAAGAGAGGGGAAGAAGTGCGGATGCCTGATAGAGACCTATGGCAGTCAGGTAGTTGATCTTGTTTCATCTGTCAGCTTCTTTGTCTACCTAAGATGGTTCAGCTACCATAGGCTCTCTTTCAAGACTTTCATGAACTGGGGAAAGAGAAGGAGCATTCTTGTATAGTCTCTTTTGTCTTCTTTCTTCTTTGACTTTAAGGAGCAACTCTGCATCCTCTGCCTCCTTCTTCGAGAAGGAGCATTCTTGTATAGTCTCTTTTGTCTTCTTTCTTCTTTGACTTTGAGGTGCAACTCTGCATCCTCTTCCTCCTTCTTCTCTTTGGTCAGCTCTAAGTCTGCCAGTTCATTTAACTCTTCTAAGGGAAGAGAGATGAGTTCATAAATATTGTAGTTCTGGTTCCTAAATAATTCAATCCGGCAGCCCTCAACTCATCATCTTGAGTGTTTGGCCTGGGGGTTGTCCTGATTTCAGCTTCCATGAAGCCTGAGGAACCAGATGAACTCTCTCCCCTTAGCTTCCTCTTCCTCTCTCTTTCCTCCTCCTCAATCTCTTCAGGAGTCAGTTTCCTTTTCCCTTTGTCACTCACAGGCCTTGGTGACTCAGGGTGGAGAGAGCTTTGGCCTTCATTGCCTGATTCAAAAGTTAGGCTCTGGCCAAGTCAGGCTCTGGCCAGAGAGAGGTTGTGAAGCACCTTCACCAATTGATGCCTCACTGAGGGTATAAGATGTTGAAGTGATTGACTCTGTGACAATGCTCACAGGTTCAGTCACTGGGCCTTCAGTCAAGGTTTCCCCTTCGAAGCTAATCATAGGGTCCACCTTAACATCTAGTTGACCAAATGTATTTCCTGCTTACAATTGTCTTCTTCTATGTTTGAGTTCTTCCATGATCCTGTTTTGAATTCTCTTAGCCAATATATCAGCTTATCTGTATTAACTTGGGTTGACAAGTGGCATGTTGACTAGAGAAAGGCTGTCATAGTAGTTCAAGGTCTAAAAGTTGAAGACCTCTTGCTGTCCTTGAACTCTATGCAGTATGAGGGCTCTTCTTTGAGTATCATATATCCACCCATGTATTTCATTTGCAGCTCTATAAGGTGGGAATGACATTGCCCTGGCTATGCCCTTCTCAAATAGACTCTGGATGAGTGAGTCTACATCAATGTAATTTGAGAAGGTTGCTGAGTTTGGACAATTACAAGTGAGGGTGGTGAATCCTTAATGTTTATACTCTGAGAATGACTCCCAGGTTCTGTAATTGTAACAACTTCCTCCCCTTGGTGAAAACCCTAAGTCATCGTGTCTTCAGATCTGAAAACCTTAGGTCATCGTGATGGCGCGATGACATCACCACCGCAGGGACTGCCACTGACGGCCATTGAGGGTCGCGTAACCCAAAAACATGCGGTAAACCTTACCACCGTAACCACCGAACATCACGCGCAGACTGCCGCCAGCCTCACCTTGACCACATTGGGAAGGCGGAGCGGCAACAAATCCCACACCACTGCGACGAAGAGCTATAAATAGATGTACGCGGTGAAAGGGTTGCCATCATCGTCGCCTCTACCATCGCCAGCGACCACCACAACACCCAGAAAACCCACTTTGTGGGTAAACCCATTTTCTGTCCATATAAACACACATGGAGGGGGCAAAGAGAAAACCTGCGGTAAACGTTACCACCGTAACCAGCAAACATCACCCGCAAACCCGCCGCCAGCCCTACCTCGACCACAGAGGGAAGGCGGAGCGGCAACAGATCCCACACCACCGTGACGAAGAACGATAAATAGACGCAACCGGTGAAACAGTTGTCATCATCGTCGCCTCTGCAATCGCCGGCGACCACCACAACACCTAAAAAACCCACTCTGTGGGTAAACCTCTATTCTGTCCATATAAAACACAAGGAGGGGGTAAAAAGAAAACCCACTAAAGTTATATGGTTAAATTACAAAAACACAAATATGCACTGCTTCTTCATCTGGTTTATAAATATATAGGGTGATAACAACAACAATTGTTCCAAGACTATGACAAAAACATTAGTTCTTAAGAGCATGTGATGTATCATAATTGCCTCACTATGAATATCACAAGAACCTATACGGTGGTTGCGCAAATGTAAGACCCACAGATAGAGCAGGCGATGATGCGTTATTGGAGGGACACCGTCGTAGCAACCAATTACCACCCAAAAAGACCCTGTCTCGAGCCTGTTCTTCCGAATGTCATCATTTGCTCATGAGTGTTAACATTGAACACTATTTATTCAAGTTTTTTTAAATTAATACAAACCAAAACCTATATTTTACCACTTAACTTCTTACAAAACTTTAAATTATTTTTATTATGTTATTATCTTGTAATATTTTTTTATTAATGTAATGATATTTGATTTACTAGTTTTATATTTTTTATATTTTAGTGTATTTGTTCTTATTATTTTACTAAAATAATGGTTTATAAATGTAGGTGATAATCACTATTTCTAAGAGTACAGATGATTTAGAGATAGAACAAAAAGAAAAAAAAACTAATTTGTTACTGATGCAAACGATAGACACACTCAAGAAATTAGAATTGTAGAGAATATGTAATAGCCACTTTAAAGGGGTTTGTCACTTTGTCATCACTTATTTTATTATTTCTCTGTCTTGTTAAATAATACAAATGTTATGTTTTGTGACGTCACACGAACTATATTATATATTGCAAATTCTCGCAAAAGAAATCAAAGATAAAATCATACATTTTGAGACATTGCTTTACAAAGAATCCATGGTTTCAACTCTCAGATCTCCTCCTAAAGGTTAGTTGATATATTTGCAGGTACCGTTACCTGAAAATAAATGACAAAGAATTTAAGATAATTAAATACTTTAAATCTAAAATGTTCATGTGTGAGTGTTAGAGTTAGAGTTAAAGGTGGGGAAAAAACCACTTTTAAACCAGTTAAAAACCAACTAAACCAATATTGAAATCAAGTGAAACTAGTTCGAGTTAACACTAAACCACTAGCAATTAAGATCAACTTGTAACCCATTCCATTTAAACCGGTTGAACGGTAAAACAACGTTTCAAATTGAACTAATCTTTATACGCTTTAAAAACCGGTTTTGATAGTTATCGAATCAATCAAAACAGGTTTAGAAAACCAAAATGTACAAGTGTTGTGGCAAACGCACGTTAGTAACACATTCTAACCCAATGAGAAAACTATAAATATGCCAGAAGAAATAACACAGTTTGACTTTGATATTCATTCTTATCATAGATAATTAGAATAACCTTTCTGAAAAGTAAATAGTAAAAAAAAATAAAAGGTACTAATATGGCCTAAAAACTAGACATGTTTTGAAGAGAATTGCGTTTTGGACTTACTTGGGTCCGTAGATGCTATGATTCCGGTATGAGCAAAGTCGCAATCAACATCATGACGACCTTTCGCCTGATAATAAGAGTTCATAAGGAAGGATGCATGTGCTCGAATTGTGTTAGGCTGGAAGCAAGGGCCACCAGGCTGGGTGGGGCTACAATCCACACCATTGCTACAAATGTAATCTATATTTGATTGAAGTGCGACATCCGTGGCTTCCGGTTTTGGCACACACCAACGCTTGCTTGTTGCAGATGACGGTTTTGATGGAGAGGGTGACTTTGGTGATGGGTTGTTTGACTGTAATGTATGTGTACCAATTTTCAATTTATATCAAATAAACTATAACCCGCATCATGACAAGACAAAAACTGATGACTTATATTTTTATTATTAAAGTTCATACAAAGCATTCCATGACTCGCTTATATTCTTATTATTAAAAGAGTATATTATATGGATGGTCTGTGAGATTTATTTAATTTCACATTTCGTCATTTAGTTTATAGGTTTTGTTTAAAGGGTTCAACAAATGTAATGGTTTTAGTGCTTTGATTGGATGACCATTAAAACGTTCCATTAAATAGGTGTAGCATTGCATTTTACCTTCAATTAAAATAATGTTAAAAAAAGATTGTTAACTAAAGAGGAAATACAAAAAACTTAAATTCATAACAAAAATAAAAAAAATCAAAACATAATCCTTTTCTCAATGCAGATGTAACCTCAACTCCAAGCAGTCGATACCATTTTAACTTCGGCGACTTCTACTTGTCAAATCTAACCCCCATCGTTGCTACCTCAGTCCTCTCACCCATATTTAGTTAATTTCTACTTAACTTCTCACATAGAATCCGATTTAATTGTTCAACTACTGAGAACCCTAATTAAAACTAAACCATTATTAAGTCAAAAAATTTATGCATTCATATAAGAATAAAAGGGATCAAGATGGTATACCGGGATACAAAGAAAGAAATTAGGAGAGACTAGAAATGTATCATTCTACCTCATAACATATTTACGATGAGTGCACACTTGTTAAATTTTTAAAGCAAAGGACGATACAGATAATGGAGGGGAGGATGAAAGGTGGGGCATGCCAGAAAACTTGAGCCATGGATGGGAAGTAGAAGAAAGACGAGGAAGTGTTTTAACCTAGTCATCTTGATATATACATGGAGATTACTTGGGTTTGTTGTTGGTCCACATGTCTTTTTCAATTTATTTATGAAGGGTAAAATGGTCATTTTTAGAAAATTTAACTTTACTTTTTTAAACTTTAATCCAAACAAAGGACTAAAACTATTATGTTTATCCAAAATTTTGACCCAAATTTGTA
>BJCO01000117.1:0-16082 GCA_018326465.1 Flaveria floridana | reverse complement strand
TGATTTCAAAATTCTTGTTCTCTTAGTGATCTCAAGATATTAAGGATTATCTGTTTCAAGCACTATCATCCTGTTATTTACTTTCTCGTCACTTAAAAACTTCTAACTAAGCTCCTCAGAGAAGTTCCTTGTAATCTGTTCAATCTTTTTTGAGGATAGTTTCTTGATTGTAACCACAATTTCAATGAAGTAATACTCATATCATCTGGATTAGGATGGTGTAACTCAGAAGTTGGAATATCATCAAAATTTATGCATTCATTCAGTGAAGTCCATTCACCATGCTCTAAACAAATCTTGTTTGGATCAACATGAGCAGTGGACTCAGCTAATAAGCATTTTTTATATTCTTCATTTATCTGAGATACAGTCAGACCATCTAAAAGACACGGTTGTACTTCTTGTTTACCAAATAATTGTATATATCATCAAAGATTATTGTTATGTCTTCTTGTGAATCTCTAACTGTAGAGTAAATAATATCATGAATATCTTTATCTTCTAACATATCATCATACCAATCATTAGGAAAATCAGAATCTCAATCATCTAAAGCTTCAATTTGCCTCTAGACATCACTCTCATCAACATTTAGTGATTCATCCATAGATTTCTGCATTTTTGACATTGGTTCAGAAGATGATTCAATCATAGTTTCATCAATTTTTCTTTTTCCTTTATCAACTTCTGATATTCTTTAAACCATACTATCTTGAACTTCAGGTTCTATCTCTTTCTCTGATGGTAGAACATCAGGTTCTTTGGATTAATCCTTCAAGCTTTCTTTTAGCTTTTCACATTCATCATTTAACAATTTCAATTTCTACTCATGTTCAGTTATCAACATATCTTTGTTTAAAGTTTCAACTTTCAATATTTCATTTTCTTCTCTCAACTTCTTAATCATCTTATCTTGTTCCTTATTTATTTCTTTCAAGGAATCAATAAGATCAACATCATTCAACTCTTCAAGTTGAACAGACACATTTTGTGTTGTTTTGAGTTGAGAATCTTCAGACATAACTATTTCTTGAGTAGCATGAATTGGAGATTCAACAACAGGTGAAGTACTTTAAATAATTGGCTCAGACATAATTACATAAGTGTAATCAAATTCAAAGTCCTATTGTTGATCAGATCCTTCATCCATATTTTCATTTATTTCATCAACAACATTAACTTCTTCATTCATATTAATCATCTTATCATTAACTTCCTCTTCATTAATATTTTCATTTATATGATCTAATAATGTTTCTTCACTGTCTACTTCTTTCTCTGCTTCAGTTACATTCTCACAACCATGATTATCATCATCATCATCACTATTAGATGAACTTTCTTCATTCTCAGGTTCATCTAAATCAACATCATCATTTTCTTCATCTTCATAGTCAGACATATCTTAATGAACATCTTTAATTAGATCATTAGGATCAATAGGAGCATCCTCAGTTAAATGAAAATGATCTTCATTGATGTTTACATAATCTCTTGCCACATTCCGTATATAATAAAAAAACAGGTACATTTTGAGTACCAATAATCATAACAAGTCTCTTTTACATAGTTTCTGACATACGTTCAAGTTCAAATTTTTCACTACTGAATCCATAAGCATGAAAATCAGGGGTTTCTTCATTTATGACCATCTAGAGAAATCTTGGATACATCAAGTACTTATTTCTCTTTCCTTTCTCCAGATTATACACAAATCCATTTAGAATCCATTTAGCCATGTTAAATCTTTTGTTTGTTACTAATGCTATAATTGGAGATGCTATATCA
Organism: Flaveria floridana; assembly: GCA_018326465.1. NCBI lineage: Eukaryota > Viridiplantae > Streptophyta > Magnoliopsida > Asterales > Asteraceae > Flaveria > Flaveria floridana. The sequence continues at coordinate 14,294 of BJCO01000117.1, read as the reverse complement.
ACTAGAAATGAATTCCATCCATCATTTCTCTTTGACATACAATGTTGGAATATGTAGCATAAAAATTTCCAGTGATTATAAACTCTTGCTCTAAATAATTGCTTCTTTGGGAAATTATCTGGATGACCCATAGCAATGAATATCTCTCTACATTCACTAAAATAAAGCTCAACCAATTCTTATGGATCATTGTTTCCCAATCTTAGAGCATCTCTTATTGTACGTTCAGAAACTTCAATCCTTTTCTGATCAGTAATGAATCCTCTTAACACTTTCTCCCTTCATCATCTATATCAATCTCAGATGTTCTCCAAAATTTATTTATAAATCTTGCATATATAACTGTCCTTGCACATATAGCATAAACATATCTTGTCCTCAATAAGAATTTAATCATTTCTTCATAACCAACAACATCATGAACATCTTTATTTAAGAAAAAGCTGCTACATTATGCTTTGGCTCAAACTTTAAATCTACCATCTGTTGACACAAGACAACCAATAAGTATACATGAATAACAACGATTTAATTCTTTTTATGGATTATCAAATTACTTAGTAATTTTTGAATTTTTAAAACTTGATCAATTTCACTTAAAAAGATTCTAAGTGTTGAACATACTCTGCTATAAGCAAAATTACATTCAAATTCAAGTTTTAAAGATTTAAAGAATACTAAATATTAACAATCTTTTCTAAAATTAGTTGATTATATGAATTTTGATTATTTACAGTTTAATTTTGATTAAAAATTCAATATGACTTTTCATTTCTTGTTCATGTAGGTCGACTGATGAACACTAAATCATCAAGAACATAATATAATGAAATCATGTTTTGATTATCCTTTTTTGATAAAAAAATATGTATTAACAATACATTAATGTTTAATTTTAAAGATTGTTAAACATTCAAGTCTCAAATTTTTAATTTCATCAATTCTTATGGTTCGAACGCCCGAATAGTTTTCGAATGCCAAATCAAATGTTTTGATTATGTTCTGAAATTTGATGTTATAACATCATGATATTTGAATTCAATGATTTTACCTATTTATAACAAAGATTAACTGGAAATCAAACACTACTGAGATAATGAAATGAGTCGTATGTAAGTGACAGTAACAGAGAGCTTTAAGTGTAAAGGTGAAAATGAAGAACTACCAAGTGTTGAATATATATAAGTGGAAGAACTCTTAGGCGCATGGCCACTGTGAAGGCGTATGGGCACTGTTGAGATGCATGAGACTTAGACCCATGAACATACTTGGTCATATTTTCTTTAAAAAATCTTGGACACATGAGAACTGTTTAGGTGCATGGACATTCTTCAGGCACATGGGCACTGTTCAGGTGCATGACCGAGACAGAAACGGCTAACACTTGATCAATTTCATGAACCCTCAGTGCATACAAGAACAGTTTAAGGGCATGATCCTTTCAAGTATCCACACTTAGAAATGTTTTCAAACTTTGGAAAGTCTGGTACTATTTAGGCGTATGAGATTGACTTGAAACTCCCAACACTTGAACCTTTTTCCAAAACATGACAACTATTCTGGCGCATGAGATTGAACCAAACGCCCAAGACTTGTACAAATATCTAAAATTTCATCATTCTCCTGGAATTGACTTTTTGACACTGTTCAGCCGTATGAGAAACTTTCCATACGTGTAACACTTGGAAAGTTTCTTACAAATTTCATCCAAATACTATTTATGCACATGAACACCGTTCATCATAAATTTTTACACTTAGTCAAATTTTACTATCACTCATCATACATTATCAAATGTTAAATAATCACTCAATTTCCAATCAAGCACAATTTTAATAATTTTTTTATTTTAACAATTTTCCATTATTTTAGTCTCTATTTTGAATTTTTTTCCAAAAATACAAATGATCACATTTTTGATAGTAAGAAGCTTTTCCACTTGTGCTAAAATCTTTTCATGCTCATGTTTTCATTATATCAAACACTCACATGCTTGTCATAGTTAGCTTCGTCCTTTTTATCCAAACATTTGATTTTGATTATTTCTTTTTCATTTTACCCCCCTTAAACTTTTAAGTTGACAAACTTAGAAGTTTATTTATGGTGTAAATAGAGTAAACCAATCATTATCAACATGCTTGCACACAGAAAATCATGCAAAAGGAAAAATAAATTAGAATAAAAGTGTACCATATACATATTGAATCATATGTATGTAGTGAGATTATATCAGTTAAGATCAGTATATTAAAATTATTTAAATTATGGATAGTCATAGACAGTGAGTAAATCTTGATCAAGTTTGTTCCAGATCAGTGATCTCACAGCAAAGAAGACACAAGATCCAAGGACAGACAATGAGTGTTTTTGGCAAAAGTATTAACATACTTAATTTTTCATTTCTTGGACTGATTAAGGTTTGATTAGATATGACATTATGTTACCCACACTTAGACTTAGAGAGATCAACCATCATCAAGATATGCAAGAAAGCACATCTTCTCAACTTATTAACCTGACATATACTTATAACCAGATCTCATGTTTATAATTAGAAGAGAATTATCATGGATAAACCATTTGCTAATCTCTAAACCATCCATTTGAATGGGTTATCTACATTGGCATCTTTTTGTATCAGGTGAGAATATCCAGGTCTATAATCACTTACAATAGAGGATATCTCAGCACTTCAGGTCTATGATCACTCATAATAGAGAAGTGAACAGATGCTTGAAAGAAATCTCATGGTTATGAATATCCCCACCAGGTGTGAGGATTGTAACTTCACAAGCAATTAATCAGATAAGCCAATACTACTCATTAGTACTAAGATGGACACACATACATGCATAGTTGATTTAGTTTAATCATAAGAATTTACTTGTTCAGTATAATTGCATGAGTTTACGTACACATCATATCTGATCATGTCGCACTTTATTAGCGAGTGAGACATGCAACTGATCAAAACAGATGTACTATCATTTCTGACATATTGCACTGACAGATTCATTCCTAAATAATATATGAACAAAGATACTCTATTTTTGAAATTTTTGTTTGAAAACAACTTTTGTGTGTGGATTTTGTCTTGGTAGTCCACCATTGTTCTTATTAGGAACATTTATTTGTTTCTCAATTGATTTCTTATCTTGAGCTTGTTTGTTTTACTTTTTATTCTTTTTATTGAAAAAGCAATTGGTTGTGTTATGATTGTTTCTTTCACAAATTGTACAGTAATTATGAAAATGGCATGTTTCTTTACTATGATTGTTCATGTCATAGTATTTGTAGTACTTATGATATTTGCACTTTTCTGTGCTATGGGTGTATTGATCATACCACTCATGGTAAGACAAATTTGTATTACTTTGTTTGTTAACAAAATTGTGATTTTAAGTTTGATTTTAGTGGAATAGCAAAAGTCACTGTTGGTTGTTTAGGCTGGATGGGGGTTTTTCCCTTCCTTTTGTTTAGTATTTTGAGATGGATAGTGGAAGACTCATCCTTTCTTCCACCAGAGCAAATATCAAATAGTTGCTTCTGCTTTGTTTGTTTGGGGTGTTGGATCAGCCACACTTGAAACTTTTTCAGTTTTAGTAATTGGTTGATCAGACTCATCATATAAAAGATCTTCATCATCTTCATCTGTGGTGTTAACATCAAATTCATTGTTTTCCCCTTGATAAAAAATATGTTCATTTAATTGTGGCGGTGCTTGACTTTTAACAATCAAAGGTGATTTCAATAATATTGATGATTTAGATGACGACGATGATGGCTTTGAATCATCTATCCTGTCATAAGGATCAAGTGATTCTCCAAGTTTGTTGTTCATTGATTCAGGCAGTGGGATATAATTATCATTGTAAGGTGGGTTAACCTTGTTATATTCTAGACCTGAAGGGTCTTTAAAAGCCATTTGTAAGCTAGAAGATCTTCAAACTTCTTATTGCTCACCTGAAACTTTTGAAGTTTCACTTCAGTTTTAGCTTGTAGTGTTTTAGACTAAGTCAGACATTTAGAGAGTTTCTCAAACTGAGCTACTAGTGTTAGTTTTTTAGACAAAAATTTGTCCAAATAATTTTTAAGTGAAATAATTTTGATCTCGTATTGTTTTTTCCTAGACTTTAAACTGTCATTTAAAATGTTTGTTTCAATAACTTTCTTTAAAAGTTGGTCTGCATGCTCTCTGTATCTTGTGACTTCATCTATGCATGCTTGAGAACAGAGATTTTCCTTTATCTCTTTCAGTATTTCAGCTAGTTTCTCCTCAAACAGTGCCATGAGGGCATGGTCAGGAGATTGTATCTGTGCCTCATGCATGCTCCAGTTGCATTCTCCATCCTATTTGATTATCATTGCTAAGAACTTTGAGTGTTGATTTTGGCTGTATTGTATGATTTGTGCTGGTATTGGTGCTAATGGAATACTATTGAGGGGGTGGAACTTGTATGTTTGTTTGATAATAACTTGATGTTTGTGGTTGTTGATTGTTTCTATCAGCCCTTGGTTGTTGATATTGATGTTTGTGGTGGTTGATTGTTTCTATCAGCCCTTGGTTGTTGATATTTAAGAAATGCCCATATAGCTAATAGTTGTAGCATCTCACCATGGTCTTGTCAAAACCAACCTTTGTTTTCTTAGCCATGTTCAACTCCCTGTTTCTTTAAAGAAACTTCTTTGATTTGTAAGCAATCATTGCCATAGAACACTAAAGATCCATCTCTTCCACCATGTCTAGTGGCAACTCATCCAAATCTAGTTGGATGATTTATGATGGTGTGAGATTGGCACCTAGATATGCCCCAAAACTTGTAGAGAGGGTTGCAAAGGCTGCCTTATGTTCCTCACTCTATAGAATGATTGTGAGTGCGTCCATAGTTTTCTCAAACTTATATATGTTTTGGGTCTTTGGGTGATGTTGTGTGCTTGAACTTGAAGCATGTTGGTGCTGTTTGCTATGAGGTGTTGCTTCATGTGAAGCATGAACACCAGTCTTCTTAGACTTTTGTTTGTGTTTTGGTGTTTTAGGAGCAGAAAAGAATGAAGTATCACTAGAATCAAGAAACTCCTCTTCTTTATCTTCTGTGTGTTTGTCAAGAATGCACTTTGTTTGTATTTCTTTGTATTTTTATGATTCCACAAGCCTTATTTTGCTGTTGTTTCTAGATCTTTCATCTAATTCTAGTGCCTCTACTTTGGCAACTAGAGCATCCAAAGATAATGCTTCCAGATCCAGTGTTATTTTCATCAAAGAGACATATTCTATCCAACTCTCTAGAAGAGTGTGCAACATTTCTTGTTGATCTCCACAGATTCCTACTCGAGACCATAAAATATCATCTCATTCACCAATTTTATGAATCTATGGAGCTTCTGTGGTATGGATTCACCTTTACATGATGGAAAGTTTCATATTGGGTTTTCAATTGTTCTTTCTTGATCTCCCTTATCTCATCACTTCCTTCACATATTATGTGAAGAACCTTCCATAGTTCATATGCTGTTTTGAAATTTTCTATTTTGGTCAATATCTTAAATGGGAGAGTCATTGCTAGAATACTGTATGCTTTCATATCTGTTTTGACTTTCTTCAAGTCATTACCAGGTACACTATTTAAACTCACTGGTTTCTGTATGTTATAATCTGGACCTAAAGTCACAGGAATGTATGGTTCCTTGGTTATGGAAGTCCACAAATCCGGGTCCTGGAAAATAGTCTAGTTTCTAAACATAATTTCCCGTTGCTTGAAGTCAGCCTTGTTCTTTAGTCTAAGTGGTTTAAGACCACTGTTAGAACCTAAAAATTCTTCTATCATGTTTATTAAATTTTAACTTAACGGTGTAAGTCAAATTTGTTAGGTTATTTACCTCAGTGCTAAATTTGATTTATCCTAATACCACTATTGGAACCTGAAACTTCAAGTGGCATGATTGTAAAATTTTAACTTAATGGTTTAAGCCAAATTTGTTTGATTATTTAGCTCAATGCTAAATTTCATTTATCCTAAGGTCACTAGGATTTGTTTGATGACTTCTAAATTTACCAAATAACGGAATTTAATTAATTTGAAGGTAATTAATAATTCCAATAATTTGTCAATCATGACACAATTAATGATAAGGAAACATTCTGTCAAATGAAAAGTCAATCAGTCAAAACCTTTTAACAATTCTGGTCAACTAAAGTCAAAATCCTAAAAAAGCAATTTATATATTTTAAAGTGGCGGCTTGTGAATCAAAAAGTGTTTTTTTAAAAATACAAATGAAGAACGGTTTCTACCATTGTTTTTGATAAAAATCAACAAACTCATCGTAGATTTTGAAGAATTTATACTAATGATGAACTAGGGTTTTTAACCTAGAGCACTTGCAACTTATGCAACCTGTAACAACAATCGGTTTTTTAGTATTTGAAGTTGTTTAATGCTTGATTCGAGTGTAGAATAACTCGAATGTGATGTTTAAACACTATAAATGGATTCAAATCACCCAAAACAATGTTTGTTTGTTGAAAAATTAATAGAACAGTGTGCACTTTTATCCAAAAATCCTTAGAAACCGATGAGGTTTTAGTGATTTTTGTGATGTTTCCATTTAAAAATAGTGTATGGATGATTTGAGAGCTTTGTTAACAACAAAAAGATAGAATCTTCTTTAAAATAAACTAAAACAGATTACTAAATCATAATTTTGAACATTTGTTGAATGTATGATGTAGAAAAAGGTTTTTATGTAGATTTCACGCTTGAAAGGGATGTTATGAAGCTAATGAACCATAGAGATCATTGTATTGATTGAGAGGATCAAAAGTCAGTTATATGATTTGAGCGAAGGCTCTAATACCACCTAATGGATTCGGGTTTTATCTTGAAAGAACAAAGGTTGAATCCCCTAATGATCTTTTTCAAACTCTCAATAAAACAACAAATGTGTTATGAATCAATACTCAAATAATCATAGTGCGGAAACCCATGATTATTGATATGATCTCTATGTGTATGTATGATTGTGTGTTTGTATGATAGAATGCAATGAAGAATAATAACTACTTGTTTGATTGATGATTGTTCAAAAGCTTATAAAGGATTAGGGTATATGGCTATTTTTTATCCTATGTACATACTATGTACATTTACAAAGATACCCTTATCTAAAAAAAATACATAATAATCCTAAGTCTATAATCTATCCACTGTGGATGATAAGCTATCCACTGTAGATGTTAAATGAACTTTCCACTGTGAATGGACGATGTCTGCCGTGAAGACTTGTATTGTTTGCTATGTTGTTGTCCGCTGTGGAATGTTCATCCACTATGGACAGTTAATCAGATTTGGACTTGGTCATACCCTGTGAAAATGATCATCCATTGTCTATAATTAGACTTCATTCTTCATCTGCTTTGACTGCTACTACATCCGTTATGGGCAATCCTTTATCCGCCGTGGGAAATCAGAAAAATTTCTTTATCTATAAAATCTGGAAAATAAATTTGAACAATAATTAGTGTTTGCTATGAATGTTAATATTGTTTGTTTGTTAGTAAATGATTGTTTGAGTGTTAGAACACATGTTGATTATGACAGGCGTTATCCTTTAATACACTTGTTGAGTCCAACACTAGCCTTTCGTTTGTGAGACTCTTTCAACTTCTTCTTCAGCAGTCGTAGGTCTCTTACCTTTATTTAAGGTAGAGATTGAAGTAGGTCTGACTACTTAAGATCTAGTAGTTGCACCTAATGCCTCACCACTGACTTGGGATCATCGACAGTTGTTTAAGATCTCTTAGCATTCTTGGTGACTTCTGGGCCATGTGTTTTCACATTCACCTTAGAGTTAAGTAGGGTTTCATTTTTAACATCTGATTGACCACGTATCACCTCAGTTGGTTTTCTAGAGTTTAGACTCAGGTATGTCCTTTGTTATTCATGAAGTTTGATTGGTTCAGCTTCAAGAGTCACCCATGCCTCTTCATGTCATCTTCCATGGTCTAGGTTTCTCATGTATAAACCATCATTCTTTATGAGGGTTCATCTGCTGAAGAAGTCTCTTGTTTGGTACTTTCAATAGTTGCATCAACAACTGATTTCTTTAGCTCTTCTGCAGCTTTCGATAACACTCTTAGTAGTGGTGCTTCTTCTTTAGTAGATGCTTTGGGAGAGGCTTCAATTCCTAGCACAATCTCCCTCTTTGATGATTCTTAATCATATCCTTTTCTTTTGAGAGAGCAAAGAAGAAGTGCTGAACCTTTTCATTACAACCAATCTTCTATTCTTAAGTTGAAACTTTGGTTCATCCTCCTCATCACCCTTCTAGCTTCTATCTCCTTCTCTTTTGAGCTATCATAGCCACACCTATCTAAAATCTCATTTAGTTTGGCCTCAGCTTCAGATAGAGGCTCATAATGTGCAACTTATACAACTTGATTAGCTAATCCTTGGAAAATATACCTAGCTTCTTTAGCCTCAGCTTCAGATAGAGGCTAATAATGTGCAACTTATACAACTTGATCAGCCAATCCCTGGAAAATATACCCAGCTTCTTTGGGCTTATCTTTCACCTTTTTAGTAGCATCATCTGAGATTCTAGAAGGCACTAAATGGGTAGAGGAAGGTATATCCAATAGATCTTATGATGCTAAGAGTTGGAGGCTTAGGATGATGAATTATTGAAGCTCAATTGTTTCTTGTAGGGATTTAACCTTATGTTCAAGGTTCTTTTCCTGGCAGCTGAATGATGAAGAGTTGTGAGTTGTTGTTCAAGAGAAGTAACCCTTACAACTTTGTCTTGGAGAGTCTTGAGTTGAGCTTCCACCTTAGTGACTCTATCAGCCAAAGCCTTTAGCAAACATTTCTCAAACTCGAGAAGTATGGCTCGTTCAACATATCCTTGAAGCTTTGCTTATCAGCTTGTAAGGCATTCAGTTTTGAGCAAGTTCAAGGTTATGGGGTTTAAATTCATGGATTTTTTAGACTTATCTCATCCACATGTATGGGAATCCTTGGGAGATGAGGTCCTAGGCCAAGCCTCTTTACTCTTACCACCAGATGTGGTTTCTTAGCGCCCTTGATTCCTTACCTCAAGGAATGACTCCAAAGAGACATTCTCAAGGTGAGTTGTTGTGATTGAGATCTTAAGTATGTTGTCTTTGTCTAGTTGATCAACTAACGGATTAGCAGTAGAGATAACCTCTTTCGCATTGATCCTTCCCTCCCTAGGATCAATCTATTGGGCTAAAGGGATGTGGGTCAGATGCCTTTAACTCCTAGCACAAGCTCTCTCCTTGATAATTCTTAATTAGATCTTTTTCTTTGGAGAAAGAAAGCACGGAAGAAGTGCTGGACCTTTTCATTACAGCCATTTTTCTCTTCCTAAGTTGAACCTTTTGGCTCATCCTCCTCATCACCCTACTAGTTTTTATCTCCTTCTATTTTGAGCTATTATAACCATACCTATCTAAAAGCTCATTCAGTTTGGTCTCAGCTTTAGATAAAGGCTCAATATGTGCAACTTATACAACTTGGTTAGTCAATCCCTAGTGAATATACCCAGATTCTTTGGGCTCATCTTTCATATTTTTGGTAGCATCATCTGAGATTCTAGATGACACTAAATGGGTAGAGGAAGGTACATCTAATGGTTCTTGTGGTGCCGAGAGTTGGAGGCTCAGGATGATGGATTGTTGAAGCTCAATTGTTTCTTGTAGGGATTAAACCTTATGTCAAAGGTCTTTTTCCATGGCAACTAAATGATGAAGAGTTGTGAGTTATTGTTCAAGAGAAGTAACCCTTACAGCTTTGTCTTGGAGAGTCCCGAGTTGAGCTTCCACCTTAGTGACTCTATCAGCCAAACCCTTTAGCAAACAATTCTTAAACTCGAGAACTGTGGCTCGTTCAGTACATCCTTGAAGCTTTAAATTTTTAGCTTGTAAGGCATTTAGTTTTTGAGCAAGCTCAAGGTTATGGGTTGTAAATTCATGGTTTTATTTTAGACTTCTCTCATCAACAGGTGTGGAATCCTTAGGAGATAAGGTCCTAGGCCGAGCCTCTGTGTTCTCCCCACCAGATGTGGTTTCTTGGCACCCTGGATTCATCTTCTCAAGGAATGACTCCAAAGAGACATTCTCAAGGTGAGTTGTTGTGGTTCAGGCCTTAAGTATGTTGTCTCTATCCAGCTGATCAATTGATGGATCAGAAGTAGAGACAACCTCTTCCGCATTTATCATTTCCTTCCTAGGATCAATCTCTTAGGCTAAAGGATGTGGGTCAGATGCCTTTACAAACACATCAGTCTCCATTGTCTTTGATGTATGGGAAGGGGAAGACAGTGGGACACGCTGAAGTGAAGTATTAATATCTTCATCCTGGGTAATAAACATATGTGTGGAAGATTGATTTTAAGTTGTTAAAGGTGCTTTTTATGAATTCTTAGTCTTGGGATCACTTGAAGTTGTTGAGATAGATCTAGATTGGAAAAGTTTGTTTTAGGAAGTTTGGCCAATGGATTGATTGGATCAACTATTGAATTGAATCCTTCTTTAACATTTGTCACACTTACTTCCTTTTCAAGAGATTGTCTAGTACCACAATGATCATGAGACTCCTCATCTAATGAGTCAACATAAGCAAGTGATGGTTGACCTACATTGTTTGTGGTACTAGCATCTGCTTCTACTGAATATGGTTAAACTACATCAGAAGACGACATGTTATGACTGAGAATATGAGGTAGATCAATACTGTAGTCTTCAACACTTAGTATTTGTATGTTTGCTGATCTGTTACGTGAGTCTCCTAAAATATTCTCAATCAAATAGTAATATACATTTATGAATCCATTCAGATCAAACATCTAACTTGGGGTATTTCCAACACTGTTTAAGGAAATTTCCTTAAATATGACATTTTAGATTCCTCAATGGTGTGGTCAACTTTGTTGTACACTCTATAAGTTTTAGCGTGTGATGAGTATACTACACCGAACCCATCTACTAATTAACAAAATTAAATAAATGATCTTTGGTTCTTAGAAAGGTGCATGGACATCCAAAAGGTCTTAAGAGCCCTATGAATGGTCTTCTCTTATGCCATAATTTATAAGAGGTTTTTCTATGTGTCTTCAGTATTAAAACCTTGTTCTAAACATAGCACGCAATGCTAACTACTTCAACCCAGAATGTTGTAGGAAGTATGGAGTGAGACAACATGGTCCTTGAGCCTCAATAAGTGTCATATTTCTCCTTTCGGCAGTCCTGTGACCAACCTATTTTGAATTAGTTTGTTTATATTTTTGAGGTTTACATGTGCTAATCTTCTATGCCAAAGGGATGATTCATTTATTGAAGCTTTTGAAATGAAACATGATACATTTCCTGAAGGTGATGCATTTTACACGTTATGCATGTATATATTGTCTTTCCTGGAAGTTCATAGAAGTATTTTATCATTTGAAATTTCAAACCCAGAAGATAGAATAATACATTCATGCTTTGTGAAGAGAGTGTTATGTTTTTGATCACACAACTGAGACATACTTAGCAGATTATAATTAAACTCTTTCACATAGTTCACTTTATCAAAGCTTACCTTTCCATTACTGATTGTTCCCATGCCAGTAATGTATCCTTCTATTATATAACTTTCAAAGGCATCAGATCCACCATCATATGGTTCAAGACTTAGCATGCATGATTTATCACCTATCATGTGCCGAGAGTATCTACTATCCATAATCCACAAGATTCAGATGCTGCTAAACAGCCCTTTAGTTTTGGTTTATGGATGTTCCTGCACAAACAAATTGGTTAGTGATGAATGGGGACCTAAGATTGTATAGTCTTGGGTCTTCAAGTTTTCAAAAGTTGTTTTTTGATGGTAAAGATAAAGGGTTGATTTTTGGTTTTGGGTCATCTAAGGATTCGACATATGTCTTTGGTTTCTAGGCTTTTCTTTTGACTTTGGCTGATGTTTTGACATCATCCTTATTGTGATGATCCTTTGAAGCATTTAAAGATGGTAATGGTTTCCTAAAAGTCTTATTTTTCTCTAAGCTTGCAGCTGTTGATTTGTTTGGTAGAACCTTCAGGGGTGCTAACTTTTTCTTGGAATCAACAGTTGAGGGATTTGGCTTCTGAACAGCTTCATGATCAACATCTTTTCCTTTTATGGTTGACTGGTAGCTGTAGACTTCCTTGAGGGTCTAGGCTGGTTGGGATGGTTGATAGAGTGTGCTAGGGGATTGTATTGACAGTCTTTTGCAAAGTGATTGTCTTCCCCACATATAAGGCATACGATCTTCATCTGATTCTTAGCTAACTTGATTTTTTGTCTGATCTCTTGTAGCCCCTTCTTCATCTTCTCCTTCTTACCTCTTCTTATCAGCTCATAATCAATGAAATCTTTAGTTTTCTCCTTCTTTCCGGAAGATCTTATCAGCTGACTTCCGTCTTTGATAGGGATCTTAAGAACCTTCTAAGGATTGTATACAACTCATTTAGAGTTAATGTTTTTAGATTCTTAGTTCTTCTTATAAACACAGTGTAAGCTATCCATGTCTTTGGTAGGGATCTTAAGAACTTTCTAAGAACATCATTATTCTCCATTTTTACTCCAATCTCATTTAAAGAGTCTAGCAGTTTAACATATCTAAGACATGCTGCAGTCATGGTTTCTCCCCTTATGAAAACAAAGTTTTCAAACTTCTGTTTCAAGACATCTCTTATTTTTATTCATGTCTTCAGTTCCTTTAAATATGGCCTTTAATTCTTCCCATAACTTCTGAACATTTATGAATTTCTTAAATGCTATGGATGATTGTGTTTGGTATGCTCATTCTGATCAGCCATAGAGCCTTTGAATCCATATCCATATTATTTACATCTTCATCTGAGTACTTTATGGGATATTTAGGAATCATGACTCCACCTTCACCAGCAGCTTGAACCATAGGGACATATGATCCATTCAAAATAAAAGTCCAAAGTCCCAGATGTTGATTCCTTAGAAAATTTTCTACTTAGATTTAAAAGTCCAAAGTCTTAGATGTTGATTCCTTAGAAAATCTTCCATTCAGATTTTCCAAGTATCATAGTAATATGGTGTGAACATGGGGGGTTTGGTTCAAGTTTCATACTCCAAGTCATGCTTACTTGAGATGGCTATAGTAGTCGTTTTGAAAGAACATATGATGAACCACTGTTGATTAGTACTTACCTGATGTGCTGTTGATCGATTTTTGCTGATTAGCAGTGAACTCCATTAGCTATTAATCAACTATTACACAATACAAGATTGTCTGTACTGATTGTTGTTGTGTTCTACCTTTTGGAGACAACATAGTATTGAAACTGCCTAACTCTGATATGACTTTTGTCTGTCTTGTTATACATTCTGAACATAGAATAGTTTATTCTTATTGTTTAGTTGCTATGTGAAAATAATATATATATTACGATAAAGGTTTTTCCAACAAGTTCAGTTTTAACTGGTTATTACTAATACTAAACTACACACACAAAATGCAAGTTTACCTGTCGTGAGGTAATATAGTGTTGGTAAGAATCGAATATCATCGGTTTTAGGTTTTAAGAAATGATAAATTAAATAAAATAATGATAAATAAAGATAGATAAATATTGAGAATTTTAGTGATTCTTACAATGAAGTAAGCTATTATATTAGTTTAGATTACTCTTATGTAACTATGCCGAATTGGTGGTGTCATTAAAGATATTGATTGATGTAATTATGTTAATGTTTATAAATGTGAGCCAATGCAGATTTCTCATCTGCCAGCTCTGTAGTGATAAGGACATCAACATCGAGTAATTTACAATGCTAATCCTCCAAGCCACTAGTAGGGTAGGTAATATTTGTACACCCTTTCAATATACGATTTTTGAGAACATAACATAATGTTAAAACAGAGTTGATCAGCTTCCTTTCCAACATACGATTAATTTTAGAAAACCATAACAATAATTGTAGTTTTATCAGACTAATAAAAGGGAAAGCATAAATGATAAGAATGCTAAGGTGATATGATTTCTGATAACCATTTGTATTTCATTAGCCATGAATTTAATATGAAGACTGGTTTCACGAATAAAAGTTAGTTCATATGTTTTTCAACCTTATACGACATTCACAATTACAAATTATAAGTTTATAACTTACCATTCAAATATAGATGCTACCCATTAAAAGGTTACCCAAGATTACTATAACATTAACATAATATAAACCACATGATTACTTCATCACAAGTTACGTAAAGTTTTACTAAA